>CAODLS010182940.1:0-26889 GCA_948243855.1 Flueggea neowawraea | reverse complement strand
TTGACACGAAGTCCTTCATTAAATCCATTTTGGAGAGTATGGAACACATCCATTCGAGATTGGATACGCACTGCATCACTTTAGCCTCGGCTGTACCACACATGAGATCAGGTTCTAAAACCAAGGAGGATAACTGAGTTTCGAATGAGGAAAATATTTTAGAAAGGCCCACTCTCACAACTGATTTCACTTCATCATCAGCTGCAACCAGTGGCGTCTCCTCATCTTCTCCTAACATATATTCCACTTGTTCTTGAGCAGAAGTCCTAAGTTCATAACCAAATGGAGGACAAGACTCACCAATAGAAGTGGCGAAGCGAACTGCTGAAATGAAAACACTTTTTGTGGCATTTAAGTCTACTGGTTGAATCCTGGCTATTATAGGCATGGCTATTGGACCTAGTTTTGAGACTGCTTTAACGATTTCTTCCTCTTCTTTGTCTTCCCAAGGGACAGCTTCTAAGTACTGGATACAGCTCTGTGTGATCTGTTCACACCCTAATGCAGCAGAAACTTCAAGAATTCCAACAGCGGATTTAACAGAGTCCAAGGAGTCTAAAATCAGGTCATCAGGAAGATAAAGCAATCTCAAAAGGTTGACATGATGGTCGTATTTCGAAAGTGAGCAATGAATCTCAATAGGCGCAGCAGTGTTTGGTCTAGAGAGCCATTCAGCAAAAGCCTTGCTCTTATTTACTAGAATGGAGGAGTGGCAGTGCAAAAGTTCAGGTCTTCCTTCACAATTTCTCAAGCGAACAATGACGTCGCTAGAGCTTAGATCTCCAAGGCTGCAATGCTTGGGCACCCCATCTTTGTCCATGTGTGAGCAGAAATGCAAAATTCATGCTTCCTGCACATCCAAATTGAAGCAAGTGTAAAGATATAACAATCAATGTGCGCAATATATCATTTATTTCACAAAAGCATGACAAGTTTGAATCATTAAATGAAGAATATGCCTGGAAATTATTAAAAATGCAATAATGGAAACCACACAATTGGATACTACAATACAACATAGATAAAAGCATGTACAAGCATATACTGGTAGCACAGTCAACTCAAACATAAAATCATTTTCTATGTGTGCATGATGGTGTATTTATATTCATGCTTGTGCATCAGATAGATGCTATCTCTAAAATAAACAGTCTGCAAATTTCCAACAACACTAAACCATTTGCGAATGCCATCCAGTTCAGAAAGAACAGGTCATTCAAGTTGAGGAGGCCAAGACGAAGACGCGGAAGTCAATGAACCACCCCTTTTCTTGAGTTTTCAGAAAAAAACAGGAAAACATTCCAATGTTAACTCCAAATAGTCATATGATAGAATCTTGATTCAATTCTCCTAACAATAACAAACATTGCTCAAACTTGCCAAGTTCCAGCCTGCAGGTAACTTGAAAAACTCAACAAAAAAAATGCAAAATTCACTTCATTTTCTTTCCTCTTCATTCTTTTGCCACCTATATAGATAACCAATTCTTCTATCAAGAAAAATTCACTATGAATAAGCAAACAGAGACTAAACCTTCCCATAATGACCAGTCTCTGTTACATCCAAAATAAAATCTATCAATCTCAAGAAACTGCAACAATATATAACAAACTCAATTACTCAAACAACGCCAAATACTGTCAAAACCAATATAGAACGGATCAATTTAACAAAACAAAAAAACATTAATTCAAAAAAAAAAAAAGAAACAACATTTCTACTTGTTCATTTCTGATTAAAAGAAGAAATACCCACCAGCATTAACCGGAAGATTGAATTGGGTTGGAACCGTAGATAAGGAAAGTCGTGACCTTTGAAGCTAATTTCTTGGTGGGTTTGAACCGCAAAAAATCTCCATTTAGGTTTCCGTAGATTTTTTCTGTTGTTGAGTTCAGCTTCAGGTGCTGCAGCAAATGATAACTCCAAAGTTAAAAAAAAAAACTTCAGATGACAGTTTTCACCCTCGTTTAGGTGATGGATATCATAGCTTTTCTTACCAAGGATAATGTAATTTGGATAATTTGGAAGGGCAAAATTTTTGAGAGATTAAAAAATTATAGACATTACTTTGTAATTCAGTTGGGTAAAAAATGATTGGTAGAGGCAAAGTGAGCTTATGTTATCCTCAAAAATGGCAATGCACACATGGAATGATTAGGATAATTTTATTTTATTACTTTTTCTAACTCCAGTATCAATCTTAAACGTTGGATTTGTGGTATAACAAAAACTTAATTTGAGAATAGTTTTATTATAAATCATTAAAAAAACATTGGATTTATGTTAGCACAAAAAGAAAAATTATCTTGGGAATAGTTTTATTATAAATCATTAAAAAAATCCAAGTAAGTTTTTTGACATTGATATATTATTGGTAATATCAATAAATTTGTAGCTCATTAATATATCAATTCTAATATTGAAAGACTACAGATTTAAATTTCAGTATGAGCAAATAAAATAATTTATAATAAGTATATATTATTGATAATGAAATAAGAGTTGTGGTATAAAAAATGTACAACATTTGATTAAATTGATTAATAAAATGTTTAATTGCTTTTATAAAAAATGCCACTAATTCAAATTCATTAATGCAATGACTTTTTATGAGATTAAATATATAAAAGTGGGGTCTATTAGGTAAGGATGATGTAGAAGTAGTATAAGATGTTTTTTGCTCCAACTTGCACAAGTTGGTGGGTGCATCACTAATTGTTTATAGGCCTCTTCCTCTGCTTCTGATAGATGCAGAATGATAATAATTGACACAATAAGTGTTGTCGTTAACATACAAAACTAGCCAATTACTTGTTTGTATATTTTTACATATGCAACTAGGGCGGATAATTTCTGACACGTTTATGACACGATAATACGATTATGGTATACATGATTATAACAGGACACGAATGACACGGAATTAATTTTTTTAATGTTTATGTCATATATAATGAATGTATAATGATATGTGATAATAAAATAACATGACGCGATTATGATACGACTAAGATGAATTGTCACCCCTATATGCAGCCTCGATTCCTTAATATAAAAATATTACAATATTATTCGGTTATAAGTTTATCAAATTATTTTAGGCAGACTTAGATAATGAGTAATAAAAACAGAATATATATATATATATATATTAATAAATTTGATAAATCTTCCAGTGGAAAAGTGCCAAAGTAAACTCTGAGATGGCAGATTTAATCCCTAATAGAAGAAAATAAAAAAATAGCTTATCAAAAAAAATCGTATAGTGAAAAGATATCATAAGATCATATCTTTTAAGAGTTATGAATATATATACATTATATTTTTTTCTTTTTAAATTTTCACAATCATGGGCCTTCCTGGCTAAAAAACGCACCACAACACACATGACCTATATGTCAAGATATTTAATTATCGCTAAGTGTACTGCCATGCATAAATTTAGATATATCAAAATATTTAATTATTTCCAAGTGTATCCTCAATGATCTATCGTAGGATGTAGCATATTACTTATTAGCCATTTAAATTATTGGGTGATGTACAAAAATGGACAACAAAACAAAAACCAATTTCTACAATACAATACTACTTGAAAAATTTACCAAAAATAAAAATACGGCATAAATTATTAACAAATACAATAGTTTGACAGCGTGTTGACCACCCGTTGACCGCGCTTTAACCAAACCACTTAAACTATTGAGAAAGAGTGCAACTCGAGTACCACTCAAATACAAAGTACAATTCAAGTACATGTGAAATACACCCCGAGTATAAAGTAGTGTTATGAAGGCTTTGTTGACCAGCAAATACTGAGTACAAGTGGAGTATGAACTAGTGTTAATGAAAGCTCTTTTGATTAGTATAACCGAGTACAATTGGAGTACGAACTAGCGTTAATGAAAGCTTTTTTGACTAGTATAACAGTACATGTGGAGTACAACACAAGTACAAACAATAAAGAGAACAAAAATACACAACAAAACAACAACAAAATAAACTACAAAAACCAAAAGTTTAATGTTTTCTTTATTATTCGAGTACAATACGAGATTAAGTCGAATACAGACCAAAAGTTTAATATTTTCTTTATTATTGAACTACACCAAATAGTAATGTTTTTTAGTATAAAAGGAGAACAAGTCGAGTACGAAATGATAATTTAAAATTGGGGCAACAGTTAGGGTTTTGAAACCTTTGTTGTTGCCCTTCCTAAAACGTCCACCACCCCTCTACTTTCGTTGTCATCACTAACACTCTCCATTCAGACATCTCTCTATCTCTCTCTCTCACACACACATCCCCCAAACTGTTGCGTCTCTGTCTCTCTCCACATCACAAAACCTCGTCTATCGCTCTCTCTCCCTTTTTGTTTCTTTGCCTCAACACACCATTCTCTCTTGTTGTATTCGGCAAAATGACAGATCTGAAGAAAGAAGCAGGGACAAGGCGGATAGAGAGAGGAAGAGAAGTTGATATGCGAAAGAAAAGAAGAAGGGAGGAGAGAAGGAAGAGAGAGAGACAGACGATGAGAGGTAGCAGAAGAATGAAAGATGGAGAGGAAGAAGGTGGCGACGATGAACGAAGAAGAAGAGAGCGGGAGACAAGTGGAGAAGGAAAAGAAGTGAGGAGAGGAAAAAAATCATTCGTAGAGAGAGAGTGGAGAGAAAGAGACAAATGAGTTAGAAAGAGGGGAGAGAAATGGGAAAAAATATTAATATTGTTGTATTTAAGAAACGTATAATAAAAATGTTGTATTTGAATATATATATATATATATATATATATAAAAAACCTTATGTTGTATTTGTGAATTTACAGTAAAAAAATAACAAATTTCCTCTAAATTATTTGAATCATGATATATGCTGTTTGAAATTATCCAAAACAAACATTGTTTAATTATTTTTAAAACTAGTTTTTTTATTTTTAAGAATATAATTAAGATACGGAATCAAATAAAAAAAAAAAGAAATCACCGCACTAATTTCATGCTATCCCCCATAATTTGTTGTCGTTTAGTAAAAAAGGTAAAACATTTTATTTTAAATAGTATTACATATTTTAATTTTTTTTGTTATTTTTAAGAATATAGTTACTGCGTCACGCTCTAACATTACTGGGCCCCAGAAATGGAAATTAAGAGCCCATAAAGATGGAGAAAGCTAGTACGGTCCATTCTAAAACCCAGCAACCTTAATCTCATCAAAACACTTACGAAAGGCCCAAAAAGAGCGTAATTGTGGACTGACATGCACTGTCCCACGTGTCAAAACCAAAACCACAAGTGTCAGGCACCTCTCTACCTGGCTATGACCAAACCAAAAGGGTCGTCACTGCTGGCGTAATACCTGACACACACATCATTTGGACCAGACATGATTGGTAAATGGAAAAAAAATAATTGGTTTCTTTATATATTCGAACTTTTTTTCAGCTAATTGTTTTTTCTTTGGACGCATTGATCGAGTTATTTAGGATGCAATTAACGATATTTTTTTTTTTGCAAAAAAAAGAGAGTCGAAGGTGACCAATAAGTAGTATATTTTTGTTGGGTATAATTATATAGGCGAAATAATCTATCCGTTATGAAATGTTCCTAGAACCATGATTGATACCGGTATAGGTCCGTGTACTAGTGTGGTCACCGTAACACCTCATCTAGGACAAGTAATAAATGTCTGGTTAATTCAGCATTGTAAAAGCGAGCCCGAACGAATTCGAACCCACAACCTCACGCTGAAAATAGCATACTCTCACCAACTCGGTTACCCCTTGAGGGGTAATTAACGATAGTTTGAAAGTCGAGAGAGGTGAATTTAAGAAATTTTGAATTGATATTCACATTTTATCGTATATTTTTAATGTTTATGAACATCACAGTTAGAAATATGAACGAACTAATTAAATTGTCTATGTGTGCAGATTTAACCTTAACGACTAAATATTTCTGTAAATTAATTTGTTCATTTGATGAATTTAAACACGTCTGCTCTTTAACGATTTTCTCCATGCTTTTATTATGTGATATCTTTTGATATACTTGAAATCATTTCAGCTTGTTCCGATAATAATAAAAAATTAATACACATATTGTAGAATTAAATTTCACTAAATACTATCGATCATAGAGAAAAATAAATCAAACAAAATCTGGAATTATAAATTTGTTAGACTTTTGTTTATTTAGTAGATTGTACCAGTGGCAGAATTTGAATTTAATTCAACAAGGGCAGACGATTCCAAATAAGAGGCGGAGTTAAAAAATTCTAAGCACAGCACTACCCCACCTAAGGGTCTCTTCTGCGGCAAGAAGGGTCGACTGTCGATACCGCTTCCTTTTTGTATTGCTACTGGATTATATAGTGAAAGTTAAAAGAAAAATAACACATCTTTTTAAAAATACATTTGGTAGGTATCTATCTCACATAAACGCCCTCTAATAAGTGTTTTGTTTTTGATAATCGAGTAATATATGATTGAAATAGATTTAAATTTGACAAAATGGGTAAAATATTTGAAAGAAGTAGGAGACAAAATATTTGGTGTGTTTCCTAACGGTGTTTGGTTTTAATATATAATTATTTGAATTGTAATTCTAAAAAAATATATTAAACCCTTTAATTTTTTATGTACAATTAATCAAATTTATCAATGTTTTTAGTTTTGATAGATTAAGTGTTAGATAATATAAGCAGATTATAGATTGACAAATTATATGATAAAAAGATAGAGAGATTGACACGTCTTTAAAGAATAATAATATGTATCAAAATGTTATAAAGCAACATCTAAAAGATAATTTAACTGACAAGCAAACAATAACTTGCGGGTTAGATTTTGGATTTAAATTTCATGGCAATAATAATAATAAAAGAATACTATAAACTAAACATGGTTAGATTTTTCAATTCATAATCTACCTCTCTTGAGAGAGATTTGATTTTGATAAATTAGAAAATACCAAATATAAATTGTAGATTGCATTAAGAAAAATAACAAAAATTATGTTAGATATGTCATATGCAATATCAATACGATAAGCCGAAGGCCTTGCCCTGGTGATTAGAGGCAGCCTTTACCATGTCTTGGTCATGGGTTCGAAGCTCATGGAAGTAAGGAGACGGGATAGAATAGGTTTGCCTCTAGAGAGGCTCCCTTGGATAAAAAAATATCAATACGATAAGCACTATACAACCAATAAACAAACATGTTGGACAATAGTCGTCTTTTTTCAGTAAAGAGTCCACATAAGCAATATCCATTAGGACCCTTCCCATAGTGGCCTTTTTCTTGCATTTCAATACCTATATATGTTCTTCACTTTCATGATTGGTTCATTACTGCATCATACCTCCTTAAATACCACTATCCTTTTCTTAATAAATGCTTCACCGTTGAAAATCATTCTTGATTTCTTATCCCGTAGCTAATTATCTCACAATAATTATATATTTTTTTCATTTTTATTCGATCAAAATAATGCCTATTTAAAAGACAAAGTGGATAGTTGAGTTGATTTCATCTCTACACCCATGACTTGAAGTCTTGGGTTCAAAGTCTATTAAGGGTGGGAAAGGATTAAAGATAGTATACGAAATATTGGGAAGGAATTAAGAATAGTATATTAAATAAATTGTATACCAGTTAAAAAAATAATGCCTATTTAGTGAAATTATTTATTATGTCGTAACCTAAAAAGATATGTTTTTCTATAAATATTTTATAATTTATTTAATTTAGTGGTGGAGGGAGGTGAGGTCGACCTGAGTCAACCGACCCCACCGGATGACTCCTATCACCCTCATTGTCAATTCCAGCTCCACTATTGGGATTGAGATTTTGTCTCACGCCATCATCCGTTGTCGTTTGTTTGCCGATAATACTGACCTCATCTCTTCCAATTTTTGTCTCCGCCACTAATTTAATTCACCGATTATTCATCTCCTTCTACTATTTATTACTTAATTTATCAAAAGCAAAACGTGAAAGTAAATTTGGTCTAAATTTATATCCCACTTGTGTATTCTATAACTTTTTTCTTTGGCAACAAACATAGTAAGCTTCATCAATGGTTGCAAATTCTGTGATCCAGCTCCATGCAATATGTACAAAAAAGATGAAAACGAATGATTAGAACACTAGGTCAAATGTTTCAAGCTGATTGATTAATGAAATTTACCAATCTGGTTCGATCATCACTTTGCAAAGTCCACCGAATTTCAAACCCATCATTACGACCACCTCATATTATTACACTTTGACTGCCATTATCTAAACCTTATTACAGAGCCTGTCTTCATTTCTGTGCCACACAAATTTGCATGAAAAGAAAAAATGGAAGTTGATTTAACTCAACTTCCAGCATTAGCATTTTTTTTTAAAAAAAAACTTTCCATGGATCGCCACCCCTCTATTAGTAAAATATTGAGTTTGAATTTTGAATATGAAAAAAATTTAAACTTATGTAAGACGGCTTGTTATTTATAAATTTTTTTGTCTCGAATTCAAATTAAGATATCAGACTATTATCTGAATATGGATGATTTAATTAAAAAAAAACCGTAACTTTCATCGTTGGCGTATGCCTTTGTGGTCTATGGTTTTATTGGCACATAATCCAAATATAGCAACGATATTGCTTACTTCCTACCGTATAACCAGAAACATTCAACCTTTATTTTTATTTTATTTTTCTTTTCAGCTCCCACAATTTGTCTGCTTTCACCTTCTTGTGTTTTTCATCCTATGACTAGTTTTCAGTATCACAACTAGGTCACAAAATGCGGTAATAATGATTAAAAACTGTTTTCTTTTGCTTTTTCGATAAGGGTATATTATTTAACATATATATATATAATTAAATATAGCAATTAGATAGAAAAAGAAAGAACCAAACACCATATTCAATTTATGGACGTAATTTAAGGAAATGGATAAAGTTTGTTTGTTTATTTGTTCCATTCGACTCACTAAATACCAATAAAATTTATGATCATAAATTATAGTCTTTTTTTTATGAGTCACTTTTTATGTTTTGATGGATATTAAACTTATGATTATTTGACGCTGAAGTTGACTATGATATCAATGAGTTACAAAATTATAGATATTATGAGTTGTAGTATAGTGATATTGATATCATCTTCAACATAAGCTAATATATAATCCTATGTGGGGAAAAAAGAACTTACAAGTTACAACTCTTGCCCGTAAACGCAAATATTCTTTGATTAGTGGTATTCCTATACATTAAATACTTTTCTAAACACCGATAGATGAATAGCTGCACTCTTATGGGAAAAAGGAAAAGTATAGTTACAATTTCGATAAACCAGTTAACATCCAATAATTCTGTAGATTAAAGTAATATCCCAATGGGAGAAATCAAAATCAAAAGATCCTGCCCAGAAACCGATACATAGTAAAAATAAGGACAAAATTCGAAGTGACGGTGAAATTGGTTGGACGTTAATTGGACAGTCTAAAGCGTAGGTAGCAGGTCCGATTAAAGGACTTAGATTCCCTGTAAGCTTTTCGCTATTGCGACAATTTTCCATTTCGTTTTCTTTAGGGACAATTTATGATACCTTTCCTTCTTTAGTTTTGGACTTTACTGTTTGTTATTGTTATTCATTGTTTGTACATTTAGAGAAAGATTTCGAGAACTATATATAGCCTTGTTGGGATAGGACCAATACTGTTGTCATTATGTATACAAGTTGCGACAATTATGTTTTGGGTTTTGGTTTTGCATACTAAGCTATCAATGCTAGAGAGGGAGTATAATTTCTTTTTCCATATGTTTTTTTTTTAAAAGGAGTTGAGATGAGCGATATACCTCCTCCTATCGGGTACTACAGAGGCCCATAAGAGGGGTAACCTTTCCAATATCGTACGCTTCATACACAATACCATAGATTCTACGAGGATTTGAACTCGGTTGATTACTTAAAGGGATCCAAGTCTTAATCCATTTGAACCAACAATTTTTTTTTGCTATAAAATCTCATATCGGTAGATGAAAGATGGGTCTTGAACTTATAACATGAGTTTTGCACACCCTAACAGATTAATTTTTTAAGGAGAGAGGTAATGATTTTGTGATAGTGAGGTATCAAAAGTGAATCGACTCGATCGGATCGGTGTCAAGTAGACAATGGGCATTGCCGAATTCGGTGGAGGAGGATGTGAAAAAATTTCATATCAAATAGATAAAATGTGAATTGAAGAGAGGGCAATAGTTTCCTAACATTTAGCACTTTAAGAATCTCAACTAATTAAATAGTTGAGGTTAATTTGAAATTCTAAAACTTTTCGGATTGTGTGGCTTATGCCTATTGATTTTGGGGGCTTGGGTTTGATACCGTTGAATATTAGAAATAGTGCTCTTTTGCTAAAGTGGGTATGCAAGCTGAAGAGTTGTGATCCAAAACTCTCTTTAACTGTTCAAGGTTGCTCAAGCATTTCCTCATGGTCAGGATTGGAGTTTGGCTCTTCTCGGCACCTTTCGCACATTTGTAAAGGAATTAAGAAAGGATGTGTTCTCAACAACAACGTTTGGAATTTCTTTAAACACAATTGTAGGATGCTAGTGAGAAGTGGCTCAAATACGTCCTTTTGGCATGATGTTTGGGTTGGAAATGCTACTCTAAAAAATCAGTTTCCATCCCTATATTGTTTGGCAATTCACAAAGAGTGTTATGCAATGGACTACTTGCAAGTTTCCAACTATCAATGTGACAGCGACCAGCAATGTTATGTGTGGAGAAGAAGACTTAGAATAAATAAGCAAGAATATTTGCATGATTTACATGACAACATTCGGTTTGTGCAGCATGTGGCCACTGAAGATGACGTTCTAGCATGAAATTTTGACCAATATACTGTAAGTTCCTTCACCAAGCGTTTTCAATTGAATTTCATGGACGCTGATTTGGCTCAATTTCGGGTATGTTGGAAGACAATTACCACTCCAAAAATTCATTTCTTTTCTCGGCTTGCCTTTCTCAATCGGCTGCCATCAAAAGAAAATTTATGGCAACGAGGAATTTTGTAAATGGATCGACAATGGTGCCAGGTTTGCAACTTGTCCGAAACACAAGATCATATACTACTTCATTTCATGGTAGCCACTAGTATTTGGTCACTGGTTTTTAGATCCTTCAATATTGATTGGGTTATCCAACTACTTTTACCTAGTTCATCCATCAACGGAATGGTGTTATGAAAGGAAAATTTCAAAAGCATCTTTGGCGTGGTTTGGACAAATTCTGGCTTGAGAAATATGGACAAGCAGGAATAGAAGGGCGTTCAGAAATGACCAGACGTCAATATACGACCTTTACTTCATATGTGTTTGTAATGGGGTTTTCCTTCTTAAGATTAAGAATAGGTCCTTTTGTTTTTCGTGCTATTATTTTTATAGATATCTGACTTCGATCTTCACTTGGATGAACTCATGATTATATTCAAGCGTCAATGTACTTACTATTCCAGTGTTATTTGCATGCTCGTAGTGGTAGCCTTAAAGCAGATCACTCGTCGTATGTTGGTAGCTCAGTAAGAATTTTGTCCGGTCACATTCATTTATAAAAAAAAACTTCTTGGATTTTACAATTAAAAGGTGAAATAGATAATAACTAATTCAACCTGTTAATCATGGTTAGAAAAAAAATTCAACTTGTTACTGAATCGAGTCGTTTACCGAAACAGATGATCGAAAAATTAAATGAACCTTACGATAAAAATATCCTCTCAGAGTTGGTGAATTATCAAGTTAAATTGAATGGAATAATTAATAAAGTGGCGTATTGATAAAAGAAAGCAACCTTTAGTGGAGATAATTGACATTAAATTAAGCTTTATTATGCAATTGTTGAAGACGATCGAGTCACCGAAGAAGATGGATATATGGTATATTTACATTTCGAGCTAGCTTTTCCAATCATCATGAATATCCCATAATTTATATATCTTCTAGTAAAGTTTTGAAGCCAATTCTCGTAGAAGAGCATCTAGCAAAGACTACCAAGTAAATTATGGCAATTCATGTTGAAACACTTTGACTCTTTCACATCTCTTTGCCACTTTTCTTCAAGTCAATTCGTCTTTCGAGTAGTGTATTACATCTGGCATTATAATTTTTCTCTCTTTGTATTCATAAAGGAAAAAAGATCGGTGTTTACACTTTTTTTCTTTCTTGCCATTGTTACATATTTACTAGGAATTTTGTTGTCCAACTATATACAGCATGAGGTGCAATAATAAAGCAAGAAAATTTGTATGAAATGAAATCGTTTCTTTTATGCTTAACACTTGTCATTGTTATTGGTTGGAAACATGATAGCATGTTTTGTAGGATAAACCATGCTTTTTTTGGTGGGAGTAAAAGCTTAGACACATTCAATAACATGAGAAGGAAAATGTTTAAGCACAATTGTTTGATCAATCAATATCATATGTAGGACCTCTTTGATACCCTAACTAAAATCCTCACTAAAATTAATTCATATTAGTTAATTCTAAATTGAGGCATGCTTTTAATTTTTTTCTTTAAATAACAAAAAGAGAAACCGAAAAAGACATGAACACACAATCAACAAACAAAATCTTGCTCTTAGATTTAATTCCCCTCCCTCTCTAGACACTCAAAGGGAACCCAAAGAAAGGGTTGCAAGTAAATGGCTTTTTTGATGCCGTTGACTTGGTTTCTCGACGGCCATGATTAAGCGTGTGTTGTTTCTGGGAGACAGAATCATAAACAGTTCAAAAAAAAATATTGGAGGGGTTTTGAAGAAGATGTTGAGAAAGATTATAGTGGTGCAACTTTGCGTCTATGAAAGATCACTTGTGGGTCTCACTCCCTCTTACAGTACTTACCCACTATAGCTTTTTAAACTCCATATATAGTTCAAACTTCAACATTCATTCAAAACTGAACAGAAAACTTAACAAGATCGCAAGTTCGACTTCTACGAGATGTAAAAATTTTTAGGTAAATTTATCGGAAAAAAATCAAATTTTTTGTCTGAATTTTGAAATAAACAATAATTAATAAAACATATACGGATTATAAAATAAACATAAAAATTGAATATTTGGAGTTGAAAAAATATAAAAAAATCATTAACTTTTATGAGGTCATGTATAAAAGTTAGTAACCCTTATAAGCTGACCATTATGATTGTAGTGTTAACTAACAATCTAGCAACAAAATCAATGTTGTGTTTAGATTATCATAACCCTGTTTTCGATAAATTATTGTCAATCATGGATTGCGCATTAAGTATGCTTGTCGTTTCCCAGTTAATTAGAGACAAAAAAAAAATAGAGACAAAAAAAAAGTTATAAATTTGCTCTGTAGTGACTTAGTGGTCCTTTTCTTTGGCCAGTGATGATCTGATTGGAGGTTTACCTAGGGTTCAAGAATGGACGGTTGGGATTAGCTGATCAGAAGATAAGGTAGTAGAGGAGGAGTGAGCCATGCATGCATGCCAGAAAGACTAGGGCAACCAAAATAAATACTGCTTACTCTACCGACATATATATAGGGAGATTTAGGGTTTAATTTCTGATCTTTGTACAGATACAGTTTCTCGACGTACTAAATAATTAAAACTTAATTATAAATTGTATCTTTTTTCACTTATCTAATAAATGTGACTTTTTCCTCTTAATTTGAATGGTGATCACTGATCGGTTAATTCATGCTATACTAAATGTGTTTTAGATGATTAAGATATCAACCAAAGTTTTGAATATTATATATCCTAAATATTGGGTTATTTATTTTCGGCATATTATACTAGCATATTACTATTTATATATGTTTGTTTTAAACTTAAAGGGTACGCCATATTCTTTCTATTTTTTGCTATATAATCTACCAATTTGACTCAATTTACCAAAAATATACGACCGTGCTCTATGATTAATTCTTCCTATTTTAATTCACTAATCAATAATTATGACTTATATAATGAGGGCATATTATATATAACGAGTAAAACGAAAAAGAAGGAAATGGAAGAGAGAGGAGATTTTTTATTTTTTAATTTTAGCATAGTAGTTAAGTAGTGTAAATGAAGTCAAGATTGTCAGACTAGTTGTATAATGGAAAATGGGGACCCATAAATCGCATGCATGTAGTAATAGTAACCCAACATTCCTTTCATTGTATGATGAAGAATCATGCTTTGTCCCCTACGCTTTTGGGGTGGGTTTGGTCCTTTCCTTGGATACCCTACAATTTTTCTCTATATCACATTGATAGAGAGAGAGAATGGTCACAAAATTGATATACCTTTCAAGTTAGGTCATATGCATTTTTTGTATACATCTATTGGCCGACTCAAATCTGATCATATTGGGCAGAGAGATTGTTAACAAATGGATTATTCAGAAATCCTGCAAAAATTCATATTTTTCTATTTAGATTTAACTAATTTGAATTCAATAGTTAAATTCAAACTTCGGACAGAATTTTTATATGCAACTAACTTTTTTTATTGAGCTTTTAAAAAGCTCCAACACGGTCCTTGATAGTTTAAAAGTTCTTTATTTAGTTATTATGAAATGAAATTTATCAATGAGTTTATAGTTGAACTTCAACGTCAAAAAATTTTGGGTTTGAAATTTAGTGGGAATAATTAAATTAAATTATCAGAAAAGAAAAGTTATTATGAAATATTAAAATTAAAATTCTAAATATTAAGCTCATGTATAAATAGAAATTAGAAATGATGCAATCGAAATTGAGCTATATATAATCATCAGAAATGAAAAGGCACTATATGAAGACTATTCTTATTATCTTATACACATTTTATCTAATTAATATAAAATATAGTGTTTCGATGTGGGTGAAATTTTTGGCACATACCTCTCTCTGATATTAATGAATTAATTATTGGATGTTGGAGTGTGTAGAGCAAGAAATGCGACTGGCTCTGAGACTAAAAATTAACAGTCTGAGTAAAATGATGGCGGCCGCATGCACCAGCGGGGATGGGTGCCACTGCCTCTCGCACTGTCGTTAGCAACGAGGAGAGGGAATGAAAATGGGGGCATTGGCAGAAGATGGGATCAGAAAATGATCCCTACAAACCCCACAACCCTCGACTGTGTGGACCATGTCTCACTTCCCAATGTGGGTCACATATGAATTAGCAAATTCATCTTCCACCACCACCACCGGAATATTCTATCTCCGATCACGGGTGGCTGGCTGGCTTTTATGCTGCCACCATTCCCAACATATAATTTTGTCCTATTATAGAATCATAACCATTGGGAGGCTTAAAATTCACCCAAGCTGAAAAAGAAGGAAATAATTTCATTACAAGCAATGGTCTCAAAAGAGGTAATATAAAAATCAAGGTGGACCACATTCCTATAAAAATTGATCTGATTTCATTCCTTTCTTTAATGCAAAATGATAAACTTGTTTGGCAATTTACGCTTTTTTTATCAACTGGTTAATTATGTATGTTATCAATTTTAAATTTAAAGATTTCGATTATATTATAACTAAAGTTGTTTTTAACATTAAATCACCTCATATTTTGTTTTTAATAACAAAATATAAGCAAATATTTTTTTAAAAGAGAATCACTCTATCTGCAAGCAAACTAACTCAACTAGATTGACCTAACTAACATGGTGCAACAATAAAAATGTTAAGTTCAACTTCTAATCTTTTACAAAAATGGTAGAAATTAGCAATGACATGAAATTAATACAAATAATCATTGCCCATAAATTATCGATGTTCTCTTTTCAATTAATATACTAGTGGAGCGTCGTATTGTTTATCGATGAACATTCCGTATTCGATCATTGTGTTCATACATACAGCTTCTTATATAGAGGTTTTTTTTAAATACTAATAGACTTGTATCAATTAGTCTCATTTTCATCATTAAAAAATGGAAAAGAAATTCTCAGTAATAATTTAAGAAATATATATTATTTTTAATGGTAAAATGATTTGAATATCGGACTGCTTTCTAGCAATCAGAGATATAATTCTCAATTTGTATATTGTAGTAAAATTATCGTAATTTTTTGACCAATGAGATGTACGCATGATCTCTTCATAGCTATAAACTTGGACAACTTACGTGAATATGAATTCTAGTATTGCTAAGTTTAATTAAGTCATCTTTCTCTTTTAGAGTTGACGATTGCACTATAAGCAACCATATATATAGTGTGCACTTAAAGTTAATTGATTTCAAGATTTATTATTATTAAGCAATTTAACTTAATCTAATTGGTGCGATATGGATTAATCTTCAAATTATCACTAAGATTATCCAAAAACTTAGCATAATATGTTTCATTATTTCATGATGAATCAATCAGATCACACCAACTATATATGCAAATAACAAATTATCATACATTAATTATTAATAAGTTAACAACCGTGAAGGATGACTTTTTGATCCAAAAACTGATTATAGATTAAAAAATTGGCTCAACAACATTAATCTCAATATGGTTCTCAGTTTCACTATATGTCAATATCATTTATATATTTCACACGATTATATATACTACAAAAATAATTGTGTCAATCATGTTGTGTGATAATCGTCAAATTATTAACCTAACTAGTTACACATTGTGAAATATCTCATTCTAAATCTTTTGATATTTTGCCTAAATTTAGAAATTAAATCCATCAATTTAATTATGTTTTTAACGAGTATAACTATATGTGCGTACGTGGAAATTATATAGATTAATATAAAAACAAATCCCGGTCTCGATAGATGGCAACTTGTAATGGAGTTGGCGGTGCACTGAAGCTATCATTGACGTCTTTTCCCTTAAAGTTTTAAGCTATATTTTTTACTATTGGTTATTTATATTTTCGTGGCAGTCATAATCAATCTCACTTCATCATCTTCTCCCGAATCAAGTTAGATTATTAATATGGAAGACAACAAATTGATTAAATAATACAAATATTTTGTAAATAACAATATTATTATAATTGTCATTATATAGCAAATCTCTTAATTTTCTTGATAATTGAACACAAAAGGCATTCTAAGCTAAACCTAGTAAACAAGCTCATATATATTATAATTCTAGAATACAAGAAGGAAAAGATAAACTAATTCTTGCTTATAAAACACACACACACACACACACAAACCTATAGAAGATGAAGCTCAAAGAGGAACCAAGAGGAGAGAAGAAGCTCAAAGAGCTTCTCTTAAGTCGTGCATGACGTTGCGCTCCAAAATTTTGATGGTATTGTCTTTATTTGTTACCGTTGAATAACCCTAATTGTGAACCAAATTCCAAATTTAATACGTTTCCCGACGGATTTCACCTAAAACTTGGAAGAAAATAGAATCAGGTCACGATTCTTAATTAAAAAATTCGTTACAATCTGTGCTACCTGTTCATCCAAATTATCCGTATGTAAACTTCATGTTGGCCAATACGTTTAGTTCCTTTGAGGGCATATCTTAATTTTTCAACCCGTAAGTTAATTATGTACAAATGTGAAACATTCATATTTCATTAAAATTAAAAGTAAAAAGTCTCAATCAACTACTATGGTAATGATAACTAAGTTTGTGATGAGCTTGAACTTCGATGCAACTTGAATAAAATGTTAATAATTTTGCCCTGTTGGTCAGGTAAAGGCACTCAAAAAATGAGTGCTTCAAAAAAAAATGAAGAATTCTCATAGTAAAAACAAAATGACGTTGTTGAGAGAGTTGCATAATAATAATTTTCCTCTAAAAATGTTGGTCGACTAGTATGTTTCGACAAGGACTTGAGATTTTATGTACCTTGGCCTATTAATGGTGACTTTCTTTGCGCAATATCTTTTTTTACTATGCCATATATTTCTTGGCATAATGCTGAAAATTTCCACTAGCTTGCCCTTGTGAGTTGTATTATTTTACATTATTTATTTTCTTTTATTATTAACAATATTTGGGTTCTGGAGCATGAAGAGGTCGTAAAAGAGATGTCAACCTAATTATAATGTTCTTATTGCGGTTACTGATGCCTGATACTCATGTCTTTATTTAAAAAAATTAATTTTCATTAGCAATTAGGTCGATGATTAACAATCTGAATTGACGATGGGATTTTGGAGTTAGCTCATCCTTGCGAGATTACGACCCTTTTCCCGACCATTGTAGCACTTGTATCGCCCAGGGCATGATGACATGACGTCCAATAGAGGACATCATATAGAGTGCAATTTCAAGTTAAGTTGTGAAATTGATTTTATTTATTTATTTATTTATAAAAAAGTAGAATTTCATTTGTGTTCAATTGTTAAATACAAACTTAAATATAAACTAGTGTTATGCCCAGACGTTGCTTCAAAATTTTTTTAGTGACTCCTTTTTATAATTTAGAATAAAAAAATATTATTTTTCATAATTTATTAATTATAAAGACAAAAAAATCAAATATCAATGGAAGAATAAATTAAGCAAAAATATTGTAGAGTGTAAAATATTAAAAATACTGTTTAAATACAATTTATAGTTTTTTAAAAAATAACAAATTATATGACAATAAAATTATTTCATCACAGGACAATATTTCCATGCAAAAATGCTATTTTAATATTTCAACCAATAATTTTATAAGATTTCAAGAAAATCTACTAATGAACTAAACTAATTTTAGTACTGCAAATTAACTTACATCTCGTATGGTTTGTCTTTATAACTAAGAATTATTAAGATTATTAACAGTTTGAATCAATTGTGTGGCAGTGTTTATTATGTAGCAATATTACCTTATACGGAATGAAATACATAGAATTATTTTTTTCACGAGAACCCAATAAATGGATTTATATGGATTTATACTTTACATTAGTTTCTTTCCATAATTAATTATGTAAAATTTAATATATTATTAAAGATTTGTCATTAATACAAATGTCTAAGTGTATAAATTTGTATTGATTGTGATACATGAAATATTAATATCTTGTCAAATGTTACTTAATTAGATTGATAATGTCATAATATCATGAATATATTTTTTTTTATATTAATATATAGATGTACATCAATAGGGTTTAGAAAGATAGTCAAAACAACTTCAATTGTAAAACATTGCGTAATTTTGTGCTATTTTTAGTTGAAAATATTGCCGTGATTGTTTCACCAAGTATAATGTCACTGTTTTTGGTGGCGAAGAAAATTATTGATTATTTGATTAGTGAAGGATTAACAAGTTAATGACCTTAGTGGTTGGATTGAAAGATTGGTGATGCACCAAATCCAATACAAAGGGAGGTTTTACTTATTAAGATGTTGAAGTAACAGCAAGAGCTTTATATTAAAGAAGCAAGTCGATCAAAGCGAATCAATCAATGACTTCGTGTAGGTTAAGATAGTTAAATTGCAACTTGAATTCCCCAAGTTTTAATTAATGTGAAATTCTCTTGGAAGTGGAAAGTTAAACCTAAAGCTTCTGCTTTTTAGGGTAATGAGTGAACCTAAAATGGATCCCATGTGTATAATCCATCTACAACGGCGTAATGGGCTAGGGTTCACGTTAAATTTTTCGTTCTTCACACTAATGTCACCGGAAATCAAATACTAGCTAGTATACCAATATTCGTCAATCCAAGTGGATGAGACTTGAGAGTTTGAATCACTTAAACTGTTATATGAGTTCACGTAGTGTTGTGTATAGAGCGTACGACGTTGAGGAAGTAATCCCTGCTTATGGTGCATTTATAGTACTCGAGAAGGAAAGTTATATCACACATTTCAACTCTTTTTTTTAAGAAATATTAATTAATATCTATCATTTTTAACACATATTCGCATAAAAAAATTATAAATTGATAAATTAAACAACTTATAAAATTAAATTTTTAAAAAATTTATGACATATTAATTAATATGTGCGTATGATTTTGTATGTATTTTTTTCTTGCTTTTTATTTACAAGAATTTTATTTCTTACATTCCCGATCAACATTCAACGACTAAGGGCAATTGGTAACCATCCTTTCCAAGTCTTCTCAAACTTGAAAATTATTGAACTAAACCAAATAACTATCCTAAAAAGAATAAAAAAACTAAAAAGAACCATTAATTCAATAATAGAGTAGAACGATTTACGTTATCAAACAATATATGGATTGAGAATTGTATTAAACCTTGCTGAACAGATTATATCCCTAAAATTTTCTAAAAGAAACGACAAAAAAGTGATGTTGAATGCTTTTTAAGGCAGATGAAGATTATGATGACTCTTAAATCTCTTTTAATAATACTAACACTATGTATGTATATACACAGTAAATTATATGTTAGAAATAGCGGTTCGTCCATGATGGGTGAATTGAACCCGGTTGGTCAATATGTAAACCGAGACCACGGATCGAGATCAATTGATAAACCCAATTGAGCAAGCTTGAAAGAATGTGTCTCATAATGTGTAGGAGAGCCCAAGTGACTTAAGTATTTAAAGTGCCCCTTAAACCCATTAGGGTTAATTCTTCTTTAGACACTTCCCTAATAACATTAGAGAAAGAACGTTCTCTCAACAGAGAGAGAGAGAGAGAGAGAGAGAACGCCTTTCACAACAAAATAAGAAGAAGGAAAACATTCTTCTTCCTTCCCACTCTGTCCTTTTAAGATCTGGTGCAACATCTAAACTGTGCAAAACACGAGTATTCCCATCGGTAACAATCCGATTGTGGTTTGCTCGCAAGACCAATGAAGTTCTTGATCCTGACCTTGCTGTTCTGGCTACTGTACCTGTTGTCTTCCGCTGCCAAGGAATCGAGAAGTTGAACCTGTCTCTGTTGTTGTTCGTGTGCTAACCGGTAAGCATATTCCTTCATTGGTATCAGAGCCCAGGTAAGATTTTATTTTATGATTCAAAATTATTGTTGGTCTTGGTCTGGAATGCGTACTGTATTTTTTGCTTGATTTATTTCTGTCTGGAACAAGAAATTTGTTTCGAGTTTGTTCGGAGCTGAATTTTCAAAGTTGGAATTTCAAAATTTTGACACCACCATTGAGATCATCGACTCCAAAAATGTATTCTGACCAAGTTTCATGACCGAAAACTGCAGGGAAGGCCCTCAAATCGGCGAAAAACGGATCTTGTTACACTGAGTGAGGCGACTGCAGATGAATTTGTTCAACTAATGAAATAGGGCTACGTGGCAATCTCTGATTCGTTGGATCAAATCAGAAGACCCACTCATATGGCAACACGTGTCAGTGGTTGATAGCTTAGTCAACGTTGATCAAATGACACGTGAGCCAATCGTGTGACTACACGTGCCACAATGAGGAGGCGACAAGTGGAACGTTGTTCCACGTAGGCATACACGTCATCGGCATGTGTCAGTGCTGACTGAACATGCACGTCAGCAACAAGGACCAACCACAGACAGTAACGTGGCCATTTATGCCACATGGCGACACGCCATCACACCCACGTGGATCAACTGTGGATCGACACGTGGCAGAAGTGGACCGCCAAGCATGACAGCGCATGTAGTGCCGTGTGTTGCGCATGTGCGTCCGTCGAGGCGCGTGTGCGTGCATGACATGTGTCCCGGCCACTAATTTTTTCCATTTTCTCGACAAAATTAATATTCGGATTTTTTTCAAAATTTTTGGCATATTTTTCACAATTTTTTGTGTTACATACCTATTTTTTCCCAATTTTTTTTATTATTAAAATTATTTAAAAATTGTGAAAAATGTATTTTCTGCCATGAATTATTTTGAAAATTAGTTTTCAAAATAATTGTATTTTAAAACATGCAAATATGGTTCTCATTTAGATAATTGGGATGTGATTCCAATTATTTGGATAATACGTGAGTATGTATAATATCCATTTTATTTGTAATTAGTTACAAATATTACAAATGAGGTAAAATCATATTGTATCGAATATAGTGTGAATTAAGGAATAATTTGCACGACTCTCAAAGAGATCATTTTGGGATGGTGGTGGTCATAATGGGAAAAAAAATAACCGTGTATCAGAAGCACAAGGGTGATGAAGGTTTTATTACTTCATAAAAGATTTTGAGTACTCATCACCAATATTTGATAAGTCATTCGTCCATACTAGGATTTCGTGAAAACACGACCCGCCTAAGTGTCTAAGAAAGATACTTGGAGATTTTAGAAAATGAAAACTCGTCAAGAATGGTATGTCCAAAATTACACCATGATTGCAAAGAGAGATCGTGAGAAGTGGGGGCATCCACTTTACGGTCGTATGATTAATTATGATTAATACAATTCTCGAGAAGTTGGCACGTTCACTTACGAATTCTATTTTAACACGTTGGAAAAAGTCCATTATGTAACCAATTGGTAAACATAGGTTAAATACTATATTCGTGTAGTATTAATTTTTGGGATATTTAAATGCATTGTTTGTATGTTGATACTGCCCAATGTTAACGTATGTATGTTAACATTGAGATAGATTGTTTGGATTGCATGTTGGTTCAATAAATGATAATAATTCATTTATTAATTTTGGCTGATTGCTGTGTTGATTTGCCTTAATTTAATGAGCAATATTTTTGTATGTTGAATATATTGTCCAATTATTAAGTTTGACTTGATAATTGAGATAACCAACATGGATTCTCCTAAGTCAAGTGGACTGTAAAAGTGAATTCAAACAATCATTATTTACTGTCTATAAAATTAAATGTAGTATGGTTGATTATTATGATTGAGATGGTAATTGTGCACCTAGTGTACTTTTCGATTCAAACCTTAATAAGAGACTGTACTAGTTTAATTTTGTTTGGATAGTAAATATATGTGTATTGTTATTAATTACTTGTGTGTAACTATGTTTTGATTGTTTGTCATGTTATTTGTAACATTCACTGCTTGTAAAGTCAATTGATGCTGAGCCATACAAGAACATATGTTGAGCTATGTTGAGCTTGGGCGGTAACAATCGTAAACCCTATATTATGGAAATCTAGTGTGTACTCTAAGAGCAAAAGAGCTCGTACACCTTTGAACTTGGTTATGGCCGAATTCAAAAAGGAGTAGAATACCACTCAACATTGTGGACCGAAATGTCTTTTAGATATGGAAGCCAGAAATTCCATTACATCCATCATCTTATTAGTACAAAGGATGACGAGCTCACCTGGCTATTTTGTAAGTATCAAGATGCAATGCATTTGCAAGTTGCATTTAAGGAGCAGTTAGCTGGCAAGACACTAACTAGAGCTCATGGTCTTCGACCATCGACGCTGACACTTGTTGCAAATGTCCTAATTATTTGAGAAAAAATGAACGATGTACATGATTAGAGAGCTAGTGATTCTGGTCATAATTTGATCAAAGACAAGGTCCAAGTTGTTATCCACTTCTTACATAGAAGTTAGGAATAAATTGAGTTGCACCTAACCCACGCTTATCTCAAATATGAGATCGTGAAGAATTTGATGATGTCTTATTGTAATATCTCGTTCGTTCCAGTTAAGAGTTCTATAGGTCTACGATTTGATTCGAATTGATCTTTTGATGTTGAAGCTTAAATGAGTGTTCAACAAGGGTAATTACATATGATTGAATATTGTTAAGTTTTAAGGTTGAGCCATGAAGATTTTGGTGCGGGAGGAGCCGTGAAAGTGCATTTCAACGCACCTTACGTATGTAAGATGAAGTTGCTTCACGTACATGAGACATAGAGTCACGTACATGAGCTGGGAAAGGTTAGGATGATCAACGTACGTGAGAATTTCAATGACGTACGTGAGGTAGGGTCTGAGACTTCCAGATGCAATTTTGGCCCTGATAACATACATTAGATGTTGGGTAACGTGCGTGAGGGTCTCCTAACGTACGTGAGATATGGATTGACATTTCAGACGCCTTTAAAGCACTCAACAATCCGACTTTGTTCATTTATTTCACTCCTCTCTCACTCAAATCTCTCTCAACTCATTTGGAATCCATCCACATTGTTCCTCCATCACTCCAGGTCATTTTCAAAGGTAAGATTACATCCTTTTCCTTCTCTTTAACTCGTTTCCATGCATTGATTTCCAGAATCCCTTTTTGCCCAAATAATCTAGGTTTTGGATTTTTGTGATGATTCTGAGTTAGAGGATATTAGCGGTTGTTATATTGGACTTCATTGATGTTAAATGAACATGATTTAAGCCTTGAATCATTTGATTTGATGAGTTATTGGTTGAGTTAGGGTTGAGTTAAGTTTTAGACGAATTTAAGAAAATTTGGAGTTGTTTTTGAGAAACTAATTTCACATTTGAGTCCTTGAGGTTAAGATCAACAAATGTGGGTGCTAAGAATCAATTGTTGTCGGTAGAATCGAAAGTTAGACTAAATTGGCAATTTGCCATTGGAGGACCAAAAGTGATATTTGGCATTTTAGGGACTAAAATGCGATTTGGTTTATTTGGAGACTTAAATTATTTGTTTTTGAGATTTAGCGGATTAATTATTATTTTTGGACTGTTTGAGGCTCAGCATTAATTTTGGAATATTGTGGGGACTAATTCGTAATTTTCCAAAGTTTGGGGACCAAAGTGTAATTTTACATCATGGTCGGGTTTTCAATTATAATTGTTTCTTATCGTTTGAGGATAAATTTTGGGTGTCGTTTGAGCATTTAAGTTGCATATGCATTTGCACGCATTTCGATACAGACACAATATCGTACCTACATTCCATTGATTGTTTCTGATAGATGCATTGTTACTGGTTATTGTTACAGGTTCTTATTCCTGTCAACGTGATCAGCCGTCAGCTAGTGGTGCCTGACCGATTGCTTGGACATCCAGGTGAGTGGATTGCAGCTTCAGCCACATAGGTTGTGTCTTCTAGTTATGTATATTGTTTTCGATGTGTTCGGATTATATTTCTGAAAATTGACTAATTTAAGGATTGATTAATTTAATAACCTGATTATATGTTCATTAATCAGCTTACCTTTTTTGAATTGATATATAAGTATTATATATCATTTACTGTTTTCGACATGCTTTTATTGCATGATTATTGTTTTTGATTTAAAGTTATATATATATATATATATACTTGATACGGGACATATGTGCTACGTGGGATAAACGTAGCATTTGGTATACCAATGCGCATTTATAGCCCAGTTACCAGGGTTGGTGGTAACCGTGTGTCCGGCCAGATACACGTACTTTTTGATTGGTGGCAGAGTTCACAATCATCACTGTTACTGTTATTGTTATTGATATAGTTCTCTATCACCAGTATTATGTTATTGTTATCGATAGTCTTGCAAAGGTTTTCTTGCCTGATATTTGCTTTGATTGTGAACGTTTGTGAAACGGTTTTCGAAGTTATTACATATATATCGTGTATATAATTATGTATATGATTATATTTATCTATACTTACATGTGGTGTTTTCTAACTGTTTTCAAAACAGTCTTTGTGAGGTACGTATGAGGCGTTCTGAAGTGTTTTTCCTCACTGGGTTTGACCCTCATTTGTTCTCTGTCTATGTTTATTCCTATCTTTCAGGTAGACAGTTTTTGGCTTCGACAACTACACCGCATCTTGGACACTCGTGAGACGTCTCTTGGTTAGTGTCGCTCTTTTGTTCGAGCTCTACTGTTTCTAGTATAGAGTTTCACACTGGAATGTTGTTGGGTTACTGGGTTGCCTGTTTGTATTTTGATAAATTTATACTGATTTCGGTTATTGGTATTATTTTGATATATTTATTAAAATATCTTTGACTTATATAAACCTGTTTTATATTGCTTATGTTTTTAATTATTAAATGTTTTAATAATTCGTTAAGTTGGGTAGAGTTTCTGATCTTTGAGGCTTATGCGAGATGGGTTGGGCTCTCATAGACGGTTTGCCTCGTACGCCAGTCATGGTCTAGAAACGGGTCGTGACACTTATTTTATTGGATAAATTTCAATACAAAGGTAAGGAAACGGTTCAAGAATGCCAAAGACACATCATATGTGAGATGATGCACTTTTGAGTGTATATTACTCAAAATCACACGAGTTAGTAAAGTTATCTTATTCAATGTTCTTATTTGAATTTCTTCATTGGCTGACAATTTATTCAATTTTAAGGATCCTCACAATGAAGTTGTGGCGTGACTTCCTTAAATTCCAACTGGTTCCAAGAGGGAGCAAGTTGAGCATGCAAGAAACAACTCGAAAGTAGGAGTTTAAGGTGTTGATTTGTGCGAACTAGTCTTCTACAAAAATAAAACCTTTTCTAGCACTACATTATGTCATGAACTTATTGAAGTTTGTTCAATTTGTGTTCGAATAATAACGGTATTTGTTAGACCATGTTTGAGTGGGTGACTACTTATGCACTAAAAATGGTTTTTTAATTAGGTAAAGTACCTATGTATTGGAAATCCTAGTTTCCATTCGTTATCGCTTCACATGGTTATGAGGAATTGTGTGAAGTTAATGCATGCAACTCAACCACATTAAAAAAATTGAGTACATCGATTAGTTCAAGTGGCAGTTTTAGGCAATTGTGTAAGTTCAAGTTGTCTAATTGTGAGCATTGCAAAGAAGGAATACTAGAGAGAAAACTATTTCAAAAGGCACTTAGAGCTAAATACCTATTGTTAGTAATCCACTTTTGAAGTTTGACGTTAAAAGAATGAGAGGGTAAGGCTAACACCTAACGCTTCATCACTTTTGTATATATGACTGTAAAAGATGCGGTCATATTTATTTGATTTCTCATAAGTAAGGATAGTCTAGTTAGTTCTTACTTCTTGCAAGTCAAGAAAGGAATCAAATAAAGCTTTGAGGATCGACTAAGGTCGTGAACGTCTATAAGATGAGACCAAAGCTTTATGTGATGAAAGGGAAGT
>CAODLS010182905.1:0-13541 GCA_948243855.1 Flueggea neowawraea | reverse complement strand
TATATGTATATACACTCGTATACATACTAGTATAGTTCGAAAATATTTCAGAAAATATTTCGCAACCAGAGCAGACAACATGCAGTCAGACAGAATTTGTAATAAACAGAGAAGCAGATAACACATGCAACGTATTATACTAATTCATATTATCCAGACTATACAAAATTTTATACATAAATATTTTATTAATACTTATTCAGATTGTATGCAAATCTGGTAATCACTTATCATACTCCCATGTTATGTTGATACTGCGCTGACCAGATCAGATCTCCAACAGAGGGTCAACAACCTCAAGAGCCTTAATGGTGCTCAACTCAAAAGGGTTGAACAGCTAACAGCCTTAGGGGCCCCAAACAATACCCAGCACCATAAGGGGCTCAGAGCTGTGAAAGACAGACAAAGCTAATCAGAGGGTATACCTGCGAGCATTGCAGTCTCTGGGCTCCAGCAAAGTATACCCCGCCAATCAACAATACAATATACTAAGGGGAAATGAGCAATAATACAGACTTAACAGATATATTATATCTCGTATAATATAATAACAGACAATAACCACTATGACATATAATATTAGACAGAGGCCCGTAGGCATAGTATAGTATGTAAATAGAGTATACATACACAAAGTATATAACAGAGGTGGATAGGGACCAGAACAGATAAATAACAGAAGGGGACAAAGCCACCCATCAGAATCAAACAGAGTATGTGGTCTGGCCGGACATATGACTATCATATTACCCTGCTAACTGGGCCTTGACAAAACATTGGTATACCAAAGGTTACGCTACCTCGTAGCTAAGTGTCCCTAATCCCAATATATATATATATATAGCAGACGACATACAAAGCAGAAATTATTTACAGAAGGTATGTACGTAATTGTACATACATCATATATATATGTATATATTAACAGAGGCATGTAATATGTATTATGTAACATAATATGATATTTTAAATTATCAGATGTAGTACAAAATATATAACAGACAGATATCATATTGTCACAATATTTATGCCAACATAAATAGTGATAATATTGATAGCATATAATATAATAAATATTATCAAATGTATATTTAGCAGACAATCATGCACAAAGTTCATTTTCAGAGAGTACATGTAATTATTATTACATATCAGATTCAAATGTTAGGTGTGGTTATTAATCACACAAACCAATTATTAATAGTCAAACCGTTATTAAACCAATTTTAGATTTATACCAGACATATCAAAAACATATAATTTCAAAAGACATAACATATGTGTCTGAAGTCGACATCGCACTCATCTGGACGTCGATTCAATACTCCAAATCACAGTCCACCGGTGAATGGTTGGTCGCCTCGAAAGTCAAAAAGAGCTGACAACAGAAACAGAGTACAACAGACTCAGATAGGGTGATTGTGGCATGACGGAATATGTATCTAATGCAAATACAGACTCAGACGAAATCGGCGTCAGAAATTTTATTGCGATCTAAGATCTAGCGCTCACGGCTCAAAAATCCAAATCTATGTAAAATTGCGAATTGGTTCCCGATTTTTGTAAAATTACACTTTAGTCCTCAGATCTCGCAAAATTATAGACTAGTTCATCGAGTTCGAGAATATACCGACGACTATTCCAAATAGTCAGAATTCCCAAAAGAGATATTGAACCCTCCGTTTAACTCATTTTCTCAAAATTACAAAATTAATCCCTAACTTCCCAAAATTACAAATATGCTCCAAGCTTTCCAAAATTACAAATCTAACTCTCAAGTTTCTAAAATTACAAATCTAGACCCAAGTTTTCAGAAATTGCAAATCTGGACAAAATTTTCTATTAATTACAAAACTAGTTTGGGAAAAACTTTATTCTCAAAACTACTAAACTCTCGATTTGACCTACAAAAATCGAAACCAAATATACCTGTGGGTTCACCTCAACCTCAGGAACATTAATCCATCAACAATTTTCTCAAACAAATAACAAAATCATCACAAATTACCCAAACTCAAACTAAACCCTAGCCACTCAAAGAACTCATCATATCTTCTGATTTCAAGCTAGATTTATGTTAATCTAACCTCCAACAACCATAATCTAACCTCCAACAACCATAATCTAACAACCTATAATATCCATTTCATCAAAAACATCACAAATCTGAGACCCATTTCATTTTCGGCCTAAAACTCATTTCAGAAATTAAATGCATGAAATGGATGAAAGGAAGAGATTAGAACTGAAATCTTACCTCTAGAGATGTATAGGAATGTTGAGGAACCAATGAGAGGTAGAGAGAAACGATCTGAGAGAGTGAGAGTGTGTAAAATGAGAGTTTCAGACGAGTTTGGGTGTTTTAAACACCCGCATATCAAAACACACCATTTCAATATTTTCAAAGGCAACTTACGTTATTTTGTAATGCAACGTACGTCTTGGTATCACGTATTTTATAATTTGTACAACATACGTTGTCGTGGTCAACAATGCGTTTAGTAACTACTGTTTTGAAATCGTAACTTCACGACGTACGTTTCAAACTCGCAACGTACGTTGATCATCTTTACTCCCAGATAACGTATGTCATCTTACCGCAACGTACGTTGTGAAAGAATTCCAGTTAACATACGGTTCAAAATTCCCAACGTACGTTGGTATGCTCCAGATAGCATATCTCAACTTCCTTTGCTTCCAAACGCTCGTCGAATCATTCCCGATGTCCGACAACACCCAACCTTACAAAAATAACATCTTTCCAAAATCCGTACATTATCTCGAACATTCGAGGATCAAATCCTACTAAGACCATTCGAAATCAAATGTCGTTCCACCGGAGACCTTGTCGGAACTGGTCAGAATGCTATGGGCAAATTTCATCGGAACGAAAGGGGTATTACAGTTGCTTTAACGATTTATGAATTTCACTATTAGGTTTGACCCTAATCCGAAGGATTTATGTAGACCTATCTCTAAGTTTGCATGCAAATCCTCTCAATTATGAACAATCAATCATACACAGAATCTCTCGATTACACATGCATGAATCAATATTGGAATCTTAAGGCTAACATCAATCAACTCAACAATACACAAAAAAAAACATAATTGAATCACAATTCCATAAATCAATTGATTGAACAACAAAATCCCAACAATCACATAATCAATCTAGGGTTCATCACATCTAAATGAACAAAGATAATTAGCTCATATGTCTAGAGAGATATAAAAAAAAAACAAATAGAAATCTAGAGAGAGAAGGAAAACACAAGATGAATCCTCCAATTCTTCATGAAATCCTTTAATCTTGATGCCAATTGAGTCCTCCTTGAAGCTCCCACGTTCTCTGACCCAAAACTGATGTATTTTGCTTTTGAATGTCGGCTCTCTTGAATTAAATCCTGAAACCCACTTAAATAGGTGAAATAGGGCGTCTGGGGTAAGAAACATGTGGTTGTGCCCAACCAATCTCTGTCCGTGTCCATGCTAAAACACGCATTTTTCTAAGTCTAGAGGTGCCCACGACCGTGTCCATGATCCATGGTCGTGTCTTCCTGTTTTGTTCGTGTCTTAATTGATTAAGGCTTCCAGGCTAGTCCATGGTCATCTCCACGACCGTGCCCATGTCCGTGGGCAAGTCCACAGCCGTGGAAGGCATTTTCCTGTCTGTGTTTTATTTTTTCGTGGAGAACAATGCATGTAGGCAACCCAACTGCACACCTCTGATTGCCGTGTAAGGATTTATGGTGACCGTGTCTCACTCCTAAAGCCTCAAATGTCATCGTTCAAGCTCCTCTTTGACTTGTTTTCATTTGATTCATCAAGACACTGTCAATTATCTTGAAAAACACAACATAAAGTATAAAAGTACCAAAAATTATGATAAATGCTCGCTTTGTATTCAAAACAATATAAATTTAGTCATAAAATATGAGCGAATGAACATTTATCAATATATGTAGCGAATAACTTGATAGTGCATCACATTAGTCCTAATATATGTAGCGAATAACTTGAATTTATGTGGTTAAACATTGTTCAATGTTATGGAACTTAATAATCTGGTTTGAATGACTTAGGGTGTTTTCGACTTCACTAGCTAGGATAATGGTCTCTTTGGTTCTTACTACTGCCATAGATTAAACCTTGTTAGGGCATCTCGGGGGTTGTCTAGTGGTTAGGAAAATAATCTGCATGGCATACCAGGACTATCAACGAATTAAGAAGATATTGGTTAATCGAGCGCGTCATTATTAGCTATAACTCTATCTATTCGGATACTTGATATTTATCGTTCATGTCAATGATCAACTGATTGGATTGAACAGAGAAGTACCTTAGCTAGCTTTTTATCATTGTTGAATTTTCCTCATTTTAATTGTTGCGATTTATTATTTTCCTGATTACAAATTTTTATTTCTGTTGCTTTTCAATCTCAGCTTCATTCACATTTTTATTTGTTTTATTTTGGCAATTAAACAATGTCTCACTAGTCTATGTGGATCGACCTTGCTCACAGCTTCACTCATTTTGTTATTTTGAGTAGGTTAATATTATTTTGGTAGGTTTGACACACCCATCAAATTTGACACCGTTGTTGGGGATCGGTGTTTTAGATTTTGTTCATTTGCTTTACTACTAATCTTTTCTCTGTTTTGCATTCGTTGGTGACACTGATTCTGATACCGTAACCGAGATGGGTGACAATAATAACACTCGTCCTGCTGTTCCACCTATGGCTTCACCTGAACAGACTCTGAAAGACTTAGTCGCACCACCCATTACTTATTCAGTATCAATCTTTGGGTGTTCCATTTGAGTTAAAATCAAGTTTGATTCAACTTTTACCAAGATTTCGTGGTGTGGAGAATAAGGATCCGAATAAGCACCTTAAAGAGTTCCTCATCATTTGCTCCAATTTCATTCCTCAGGGCATTCCAGAAGATCAAATTAAATTGAGAGCATTTTCCTTCTCATTAGTTGATCGTGCAAAGGAATGATTCTTCTATTTACCTCCTAAATTGATTGATACATGGGCTGACATGGTTAAATTATTCTTGGAGAGGTTCTTCCCCGCTTTCAGGCTTGCCAATTTGAGAAGAGAGGTATGTAGTATCAAACAGAAGGATATTGAAACTTTATATGAGTATTCAGAAAGATTCAAGAGGTTGTGTGCAAGCTGTCCTCAACATTGTATTTTTGAACAACTCTTGATTCAATATTTTTATGATGGTCTTCTTCCATTGAAAAGACGAATGTTGAATGCAGTTAGTGGTGGAGCTATTATCAGTAAGACACCTAGAGAGATTTAGGAGTTGATTTTGGTCATGGCTTCAAACTCAAAACATTTTAGTTCCAAAGTCAAATCCAACATAAGGCGTTTAATGAGGTACATTCTAGATCCTCTGATCCAAGAATTGATGATATTGCTAATTTGTTGCAACAAACTGTTTCTTTGGTGAATAAAATGCCCACTAGTCAATGGCAACATACACGTAAGGCACAAGTGTGTGGTATCTGTGATGTGTAAGAGCATCCAACCGATGCATGTCCTTCGTTGCAAGAAAATGGTGTTTTTGAAGTTAATGCTTTGGGGGGTTATACACCTAATACTTGGAAAAAGTGTGATCCCTACTCGAATACATACAATCCAAGCTGGATGGATCATCTAAATTTGAGGTATGGGAACAAATCTAATAATGCTCTAAATAATTCGGCTTCCAACAGTCAACCTTCATCCTCCCAATAAATGTAGCTGACAGATAGGTTACAAAGTTTGGAAGAAATTGTGAGATCAATGGCATTCACCACACAAAAATTTCAAACAACCACACAACAATTTCAGACTTCTATACAATAATTTCAGTCATCCACAGAGGTAAGTATTTCTGAAATAAAAGATCAACTTAATAAGTTAAATTTCTCTGTTAACAAGCTAGAGAACAAGAGAAAGTTGGCTTCACAACCTGATATTAATCCAAGACAAAATGTAAGTGAAATTGTTCTCAAAAGTGGCAAAGAAATTCAAGAGATTGAAAAAACATCACCCCTTCAAAATGCCCCTGCAGAAATGACTGAAACAGAAGCAGTGGCTGCAGAAAGGTCTAAAATTGCTCCTATCATTGTGAACCCAGAAAAGCCACCTTTTCCACATAGATTGGCAAAGAAAAAGAAGGTATTGGATGATTAAGAAGTACTAAAAAATTGAAGACAGTTGAGATCAATATACCTCTGCTTACAATAATTAAGCAAGTGCCTAGATACTGCAAGTTCTTGAAAGAGTTGTGCACGAGTATGAACAAGATGAAGGAAAATGAATGAGTTCACATGGGAAAGATTGTCTTAGCCGTGTTATAGAAAAAAATGTCCATCAAGGAAAAAGACTCAGGTATGTTTACTATACCATGTAAAATTGGTAATGTTGGAATTGAACATGCTATGTGCAATCTTGGTGCATTTATTAATCTAATGCCTTTATCTGTTTTTTCCACATTAAATATTGGACCTTTGAAGAAAAATAGTGTGGTACTAACCTTGGCTAACCGTTATAATGTCTTTCCTGAAGGTGTTCTAGAGGATGTTTTGGTGCAGGTCAACGATTTAGTTTTCTGCAGATTTTTATGTGCTAGATATGGAGGATGATGGTACTCCTAATTCAATATTGCTGCTATTAGGGAGGCCCTTCCTTAAAACAGCACGCACAAAGATAAATGTGCATGAAGGGATGTTGAGCATGGCGTTCGATGATGCTTTAATTAAATTTAGCATCAATGAAACAATGAAGCATCCTAATGACTTTTCTTCTATTTTTGCTATTAATCGTACTGACCCATTAGAAGAAATTTTTTTCAAGTTGCATGATGATGATACTTTGTAGGATGTTAGTGCAATGATGGTACGAAATAATAAGAACTAAAAGTACCTGACAATGTGACTGTATTACGGCATGTCATAAGCAAGAAAACAAAAACAAGGGCTCTAAAGGTAAATATTTCTTTACTTCCAGCCAAACATGAACCCAAATCTGTTAAGTTCCTGCAAAATTTCGCACCAATAAAAAGAAAGCAAAAAGGGAGTGTGTGGCATATGTTCCAAAGGACAATTCTACCATACTTTGTTGGACTTTGCCACCAAAGAAGAAAAAACAAGGTGCAAAGATTTATGTGTTGAATGATGAGAAAGGATGAAGATTTAACTTCGTCTAGCTAAGACAACGTTAAAGAAAAGCTTTTTGGGAGGCAACACAGGGTTTTTATGATTTTTGTTTTTGTTATTTTTGTTTTGATCATTTAATTATTTTGTTGCTTTGGTTGCTCCAGTAGGAATTTTCGGTACTGTATTACATTCTGGATGCCCATTTCATAACCATCTCGCACATATTATTGCATTTTGTGTGATAATGTTTTATTTTCTTATTGAATTTTCATGTTGAATTTTGAAATGTTTTGGCATGAGTTTGTTCTTAAACATTGAATAATTTGAAACTTTAAGTGTCTTAAGATTCAAAAGGTCTAATATACCCATTTGTTAAACTTAGGTTTTTATGAACCTTAACTTCAAGAATAGACAACCCCTAGTTTTAGAACATAAAAGGATTGGTTGGATTCACACGCACTTAGGTGAGGTTTTGAGACAAATTATTTTCTTCATGTGTGTATTTATCATTCATAGTAAGGGCCTATTGGGATTTGTTAAGGAATACAGTTCAAAGACTACACCATCTCAAATTGGGACGTCGAGATGACAAAGACATTGTTTGTTAACCCATTGCTTTCCCTTTTTCTTTCAGCATCCACCTTTTAAATTAACCAATTGTTTACCTTTGAGCCTTGACCTTTTTCTTATTTTAAACACTTTTAGCCTTCCTAATTTTGTTCTAGACTTCAAAATTTGAACCCTCAGTTGAGAGATTTTTATTGGTGATACATTGCCAAATTGATGTATTTGATTTTTTATGTTAATGCAATGTTGTGATGTTTATTTAGACATTTTTTTGAATGGGTTTTATGCTTAAATTGTTGATAAACATGGCCGTCCAGTCTTGATGTGTTATTGAAAATGTAAAATTGTTTTCTTCTAAACAAAAAAAAAAGAAAAAAAAAAGAAAGAGAAAAAGGAAAAGAAAAGGAATAAAAGAAGAAAAACAATGAGGAACTGTAGTGAATTGTTATGGACATCCTTGTTTTTATTAGCAAAGACATGTAATTTATTTTTGTTTTGCATTAGATTTGAATGTTTAGGTAATGGCAAGTATCACTTGATTCTATTGTTCTCTCTCAACTTATTAAACAATTATTAGCCTGATTACAAGCCACAAAAAACCCTTTTTGATCGGTGTTTTAGTTTGAATTTTTATATAGTGGTTACGATTGACTTCTTACCAAATTTTGAAAATACTTGTTATGATATGATTTGAGTGTAAACACTTACACCAAAATATTTTGTGTGATTGAGCGAGATTTGGCTATTCTTTTAGGGGACACTACTAGTGTAGAGATGATCTTTAAGATTGTTGGTTGTCCTGGCAATAGTTATGTCTTTTTTTGAATCTTTGGTGCATATCGATATGGGTAGTACACTATGTAGGAGTAAAAAGAGTGATTTAAGATTCTTGATAGTTTTAAGTTATTGAAAACTTGAGGACAAACATTGTTTAAGTGTGGGGATATTTGATAGGTTGCAATTTAGGCATATTTTATGTTGTATTTTATGTGTATTTTTGCATTATTAATTATTATTATTCGTGTATTTTTATGTCTTTATGCTTCTTTGATGTTTTAGGTGGAATGCGGGTGAAACATGAAGATATGAAGCTATTTCTATGCATTTCAGGTAAAAATTGCATTTCTGCGTGGGCATTCCAAAGTAGCCGCATGGACTATTTTGACTGTTGTGCGTTAGGTCATATGTTGCACTTATAGGCCATAATTTGGACACGTTTTTAAGGCTTACTACTCAAATTTTATGTTGGGACAATATTTTAGGGTTATTATTATTTTAGAAAGATTAATTATATTAGGATTAGGTTTTCAGGAGATACCATCTATATACTTCCCAATTAGTGGTTGGCGGTCTCTCTCTCCTCTCCCATCATCATTCACGTAATTTTGGAGGCAGCCACCACTCTTTCTAATTTCGTGCATTCTCCTCTTTAGCATGTGTAACTAAACGTCTTTCTAGTTAAGATATTTTCGAAGTTCAATATATTAGCATTGTGAGACTATTTTTTTAATTGTTATTAAGCATTCTGAGTATTTGTTTAGTTTCTATGTCTTAGTTCCTTTATTATTATTTAGATTGATTGATTGATAAGGGCCAATTGTTTGGTTAATTGAAATAATATATTGCTATTTAGGATTGATAGTGCATCACATTAGCCCTAATATATGTAGCGAATAACTTGAATTTATGTGGTTGGACATTATTCAATGTTATGAAACTGAATAATCTGGTTTAAATGACTTACTAGGTTTTCAACTTCACTTGTTAGAATAGGGGCATTTTTGGTTCTTACTGTTGTCATAGATTAAACCTTGCCATGTATAGGCATGTAGACCTTACATATAAGCATTTTTTGATATTAGCAACATCATCACAGAAGCAAAGCAAAGAATCAAGGGATTTTTTACATATTGAGATAAAATTGTTAAAGGATGTGGTGACAAAGTGAGAGGCTAATATACTTCATATACTTGAAAACAAAAATGATTTATTTGTTTAAAAAGTATACTTGGCGATATGAAGATTTTTTTGTACAAAGGCAGTTTATGTGCTCATTGGACTTCATGTTAATGAAACGAATTAATTATTGTTCAGCATATTCTTGAAATTCATAAATGTTTAAAATTTTTATATTTAAATTTCAACTTATGCCTCCAATATGGTGCAGGTTGGATAGGTTATGGTTTCCTCATCCTAGTGTCTCGGAAGGATCAATGACCAGGCAACCTTTTCTTTATCCTTTGGACCATGTGTTTGAGATACTTGTATATTTATATGATTGTTTGTAGTAATTTGGCTGTGATATCTGTAGTTGGCTATCTCCATTATGCTGGTAGTCTTTGATAATTGTTTTTCAATGAGCTTGACTAATTTCTTGGACAAGCAAAGATTAATGATCGGCTCCCCGCAAGTGCACGAGTGTTGATGTAGTAATAAAACCCTTGGAGTATTCCTCGGATGTCGAATCCATAGGGAACGTGTATTAGTTAATGACCGAAAAGCAAAGGGAAGCGATAAAATTTGGAAATTGAGTTGTAAAGGGTTTGGTTTTAAAAACGTAAAAAGAAAATCACAAAGCAAACAAAAACGTTTGGAACATTGAGAAGTAAACAAAGACTCCTATTTACTAAATCAATGAAATAGGTTTTTGCGATTGAGTGTTCTCCCCACCAAGCTAGCCTAAAACCTCTTTCAAGGTTATTTATGTCATACCTACATTTATTAAAAGGGTCCTCTCAGCCTCAATTAGATAAATTAGATTCATTAAGCTTTTTGAGTAATTTCATTGAACACCTCGCATGCATAGAATATGTTTATCCTAAATCATGCAATTATAATGCTTGTGGACCTCACCTAGCATTCATCTCTCGATCCATTAACTAGGTTTATCAAAACTACTATCAAGGTTATCAAACTCAACAATAGTCAATTGAGACAAGCCATTAAATCAAATCCAAGGGCATTCATTCAAATAGAGAACATAAAACTCAACACCCATAAATCAAACTTCAAATATTGAACATAAAGCACAAGACACATTCATAAATCTAGCAAGTGTTCATTAGAGCTTACAACTCAACATGCAAAGTAGTATCCTAGACTACCATTGTTTAAAGAAAATAAAAATAACACTAACCTCTAGAAGAAAAACAACTTCACCAAAATAAAAATAAGAAATGAAAAGCAAAAGATGAGGAGGATTTCTTTCCGAGACCAAAGGTCTCTTCAAGGAACCCCCTTTTTCTCTTGGCTCCTTTTCTTTATTCTCTCAAGCTTTGGTGGTGAGTGTTTTTTGATCTAACGGATACTGAAAATAGTATGGAAGATGTGTATTTATATTTCTCTTGCTCCCCCACAAACCCTAGCAAAGTCCTTCCAAAAATGCCCTTGAGGTGTGCTTTGATTCCGATTTGTTTTATCTTGATCTGCACACATTTTCTCTCTCTGCCAGTGTGCCATAGTCATGGCCTTCCAAGGCCATGGTCATAGAGCTCAGAGTCCATGACCATGGCTTGCTATTGCCTTCATGCATTGCTCTATAGTCAGGGCCATAGTCATGGTGTTCAGAGGCCATGACCATGGTTGGCTACTGTTTTGCCGTAAATCAACTCCCTTGATCTTGAAACTTTAAGAACATCTTTCTCATGCCTTTTTCATCGCATTTCATCAATAAACCATGCATTTTCATTGACCCTACACAAAACACAAAAAGATATAAATCTGCGGACAATTAAGTACACTTAGGGCGCCAAAATGCTATCAATCACTGCTTAAATATCTAAGTAAAATTATTATACACCAAACTCTCCCACACTTACTCTTTTGTTTGTCCCCAAGCAAACTAATCCTAACCCGGAGAAAGGAATACAATTTGAATCAATCAAGTCAAAAGATTTATGTACTATGCAAATATGCAAGTAACATGATTAAGAAGGCAATAAAATATCCTTCATCAACTAGAAGAACCAGACTTAAACATTCAAAAGTGGCAAAAGTCAAGAACTCGTCTACCAAATTCCTTAGATTATTGGCATCTCTAAAGCTTATCTCCCTTATTGCTAAGTTAAAACGACATTTCCCTTTGTTTTCGAGCAAACATTGGCATCATTCATTCATTAACATTTCATGAGTGCTTTTTCTTAATATTTTTCTTTCATTTCATTTTCATTCAATTCAATTTTTGTTTATAAGTGAGTCCCTCTCATTTTAGGTGTTGTAAACTGAGTTTGTGAATTAAAAGTCCCTATGATTACACTTATTTATTATCAACGAGGAGTACTTATCATTTCTCCCTCGACGTGGGGACTCCATTCACTCATCCTTGTTTAGGTTCACCCTAAAAAAGGAGGCTTAACCATTTAAAAATTTAAAAGCAATTTTCATATTTAATAGATGCCAAATCTACTCAAACATTTCAAAAAAAACAAATAACTTAGCAACGAGCTTGTAAGCCTCCTGTACCACCACAAAAACTAAGGTTCGACAAACAAGTTTCCAACTTTACAATTTAAAAAAAGAAGTTAAATAAGGTTCAAATAACCAATAAATGACATTCATTCCTCAATTGATCATGTTAAGTATAGTTACACACTACAAGATTCCTTCAACAAAATTCAATTCAAACTCTATTGTTGTCAAGTTTGATGCATTCTAAAAAAAATTAAGATCAATTCAAGCAAAAATTTCAAGCATTATTTTTAGCAAAACACACACAAGCAAAGACTTCCCCCACACTTATTATGAACATTGTCCCTAATGTTCAAGAAAAGTAAGTCTGTAACAAGCTACACAATAACAATAAACACGAGGACAAGTTTAATTACAACTATAAAGCGTTAAAAGTAAAAGGATAAGGGTAAAGAAAGCTTCTCTTTTTGTCGATTGTGCTTGCTTTTGCTTTGTCCTTGAATCCATGATTCCATCGTTGGTATGAGACAAAACGCTAGTGGGAACAATAAATATATAGGCATGAAAATTTGGTAAGGAACCATGAATGAATTGCATAAAACACTCTTTCACACCTTTATTCAAAACAAACAAGCAAAACAAGAAAATAACTATATACATAGTTTATCATCATTGCAGACTATGCATCAGGATACTTCATATACAATATTTTCCCATAGAGCACAAGTGGTTTATGAACATAAAGCAAAAAATCAATAGCTCCACATGAAAAAATATAAGAGATTATATAAGAGCAACACCATGCATACAAAGAAAAGAAAAATAAAAGATCACAACTAATAAATTGTTCCCCGGTAACGGAGCCAAAAACTTGATCAGCTCCCCGTAAGTGCATGTGTGTCAATGTAGTAATAAAATCATTGGTGTATTCCTCGGGTGTCGAATCCACAAGGAACATGTATTAGTTAATGATCAAAAAGCAAAGGAAAGCAATAAAATTTGGAAATTGAGTTGTAAAGGGTTTGGTTTTAAAAACGTAAAAAGAAAATCACAAAGCAAACAAAAGCATTTGGAACATTGAGAAGTAAACAAAGACTCCTATTTACTAAATCAATGAAATCAGGTTTTTGGGACTGAGTGTTCTCTCTACTAAGCTATCTTAAAGCCTCTCTAAAGATCATTTATGTCATACCTACATTTACTAAAAGGGTCCTCTCGGCCTCAATTAGATAAACTAGGTTCATTAACCCATTTGAGGAATTTCATCGAACACCTCGCATGCATAGAATATGTCTATCCTAAATCATGCAAGTTTAATGCTTGTGGACCTCACGTATCCTTCATCTCTCGATCCATCAACTAAGTTTATCAAAACTACCATCAATGTGATCAAGCTCAACATAAGT
>CAODLS010182893.1:0-20056 GCA_948243855.1 Flueggea neowawraea | reverse complement strand
ATGCTTAAAGTTATCACATCCGTACATGTGGATTTATTTGCACTGTAGTTGAACGATTTTCTTCCAATATAATAATATAATATTATTGTGGCCAAAATGGATTTGGTTTCCTCTTGTTTTTCGTCGCTAATTAGTTTTTATTATGATGATTTGTACCACGTGAATCTCAAGCTTAATTATATATTTTTACTTTTCACGGTTTATATACAACTTAAAAATTGTTTGTGCTAATGTAATGTTAAGTATATATGTGCATGCGGTATTTTTAGAATTGTTTTCAAAACATTTTATCAAAGATCCTGGAGGTGCTCTAGAATGTTGTTACTCAATGAATATTCTCACACCTTTTTGTTCTTAACATTTCAGGTTAAATGGTGTTAATTCTCATTCAACTCTCCGCTTTCAGTGAGGCATTCAGATCAGCAGTGAACATCCTTTTGTTCAGGGCTTTGTTTTGTATTAGTGCTCCATACAGGGATATTTGTGGGTTATTGGATACTGAGTTTTAATTTGTTTATCGAAATTTCTTACTAATGTTTTCACTCTTAATTTGGTTATAGAAATTACATTTTTTTATATTTCTAATTTTATAAATATATTTATGTCTCTGTCTTAAATGGTTTAATAAATGTTTGGTATAAGATTTTAAGCAGATCATGTGTTTATCCGAGGCTCGTACAAGATGGGTCAGGCTTCTAGTTCGGCTCACTTCGTACGCTGGTCATTGCCCAATCGTGGGCCGTGACAGCTTGAGCTCGACTCGGGAAAAGCTTGCTTATTAACTACTCGAGATCGGCTCGATAAATCATCAAGCTCGAGTTCGATTAATTATAAGCTCGAATCAAGGTCGTTTATGAGCTCATTAAAAATTAACAAATGATAAAAATTGGTTTAGTTTCTAATTAATTAAGGATTACTACTCTAAACACAACCAAACAAAATCAACCTACAAAGTTATACAAATTACAATCTCATAATATAAATCTCGATAAAACAATACAAAAAACTAAACAAGCAACTCTTCATCTTCCATGAATCTACATTTGCAATTTGTCATCACTCATAAAATATCAATCTTTCCATTTTAAATATAAGAAATTAAACAAGATAAACAAATAAACAATAAAAATATTTATTCAATTTAATCTTACCCATCCAAGAACAGATTTAAGAAAGTTCTTATTTAACAAATTAAACCTCCTCATCCTTTGTTTTTCCCTACAAAAATTATCACAAACTTTAAAAATTGATAAAGTAGTAATAAAAACAATAGACATTAAAAACTTTTATGTATACTTACTTGTTCTTTTTTCTTGATACCATAGCGCGATCTAATCCAATCAGATCTGCATATTAATATATGAACAGTATGAGTACCTAAAGATGCTCGATGTGGATCAATCACTCTACTGCCAGAATAAAATAACAACAGAAGAAAACAATGAAAAATTAACAATTTTCACTTCTCATATTTGTTTGAGAAAAATAGAGACAAATTAGAAATCCACAGCCAAATACGGATACAATCAAAACAAGAAATATTAGGAAAAATGTTCAACGCAACTTGATTGACAAAAAGATGACATGCAAAGCACTAACAACACTACATCAAAGAAAACCCATTGCATCAAAACACTAACAAGATTAATTTCGGTGTACAAAAGTTTACAGAACATGAAATTTAGGTGTACAAAGATGTACACATGTACACCTTTGTACACCTAAATTTCATGTTGTGTGCACCTTTGTACACCTGAATTTTAGGTTATGTACACCTTTGTACACTTAAATTTTAAGTTGTGTACACATTTGTACACCTAAATTTCATGTTGTATACACCTTCTAACACCTAAATTTCATGTTGTGTACACTTTTGTACACCTAAATTTCATAAATTTCAAGTTGAGTATACTTTTGTACACCTAAATTTCAGGTTGTGTACACATTTGTACACCTAAATTTCAAGTTGTGTACACCTTTGTACACCTAAATTTCAGGTTGTCTACGCCTTTGTACATCTAAATTTATTTTTGTGTACACCTTTGTACACCCAAAGTTCATGTTGTATACTTTTGTACATCTAAATTTTAGATATTTTGTTATAAACGTGTTATTTTCCCCCAAATAAATTGTTAAATTATTAAACTTATAATAATTTACATATATTTTAACATAATAAATAAAAATTTCTCATGTTACTTATTAATAATCGGGTAAAATACATGGTGGTCCCTGAGGTTTGGCTATATCTCTTGGTCCCTTAGGTTTGACTATATCTCTCTTTCGATCCTACAATTTGAAAATCCGCTACTTCTGTCACGACCCATAGTCGGGCTCGTGGCCGGCGTACGAGACAAACCATCTGTGGAAGCCCGATCCATCCCGCACAAGCCTCTGTGATCAGATATACTACCCAACTTATCAAATTATTTATTTAAAACATTTATAAAAACGTTTATAAATGAAATAAAATCATATATATATATCAAAATATCAGTGAAAATATAATTTCACAAGAGCAAACCCTAAAATACAAAGTGAAGCCCAGTATCCTAACAGTAACCCGATGCGGAGCTCTATGATATAGTAAAGTAGAGTCTCGAACGAGGATACTCACAATAGTCAAATACACCTCACTAGGTCCAAGATATGGGTCAGATGCTAAGCGTCCAAAAGATGTCACCTGCGAACAAAGGTATAACATGGACAACAGAAGAAATAGCGGTAAGATTCCCTAGTGAGAAAACAGCACGTCAGACCGCATCATACGTGTCTCACAAAGACTGGTTTGAAATCCTTTTTTCAAAATACCACACACATATGTAGATAACATATAGTATACACACTATATACATAATACATTTGTTGAAAATTGTTTTACCAAAACGTTCGCATCCAGAACATTCACATCCATTCAGTCAATATATATATATACTTGTGCATTCATAATACGGGACCATGAAATATTTCCATATCCATATAGTAGTGTTGACTCTGCCACCTGACTGCTTAATAAAAATGTGTATCTGGCCTGGGTATTCGTGGATCCAGTCAAATATCGCTCGCGGGTGGCTGCTCCTGCTGGTAGACGCACTGAGCTGTACATATACAGACATAGCAAATATCAATATGTGGTACTGTGGCGGTACCGATGCATGGTATGCAAATGCTGACCCTCAAGTCACTGAACATATACTTCGGGAGTGAATCCATCATCCCCGACCCAAAATATACCATATACGTAAAATTACAGTTTGGTCTCCGATCAGTGTAAAATTACGTTTTAGTCTCCGAGAATTGACAAATTACAAAACAGTCCCCAATGATTACTGGGGTTACTGATTGGACATTCATAAGTCAGAATCCCCAAATTCTAGCCCGAACTCTCAGAAATTGTGAATTAGCCTAATTTCTCAAAACTACAAAAATATCCCGAGTTTTCCAAAATTACAATTCTATACCTAAACCTTTCAAAATTTCAAATCTACATTCCAAAGTTTAGAATTTACAAAACTATAGAAAACTCTAGTTTTATTCTAAAAAATATTTGACTTTCGATTCAACCGATGAATCTCCAAACCAATCATGTATTCCGACTCTAATCGACCTCCTGAACACGAATCTAACATCAGATTCAACAAAAAACACCCATTCATGCTCAAATCATCAAAACCCGAAACAAACCCTAGGTTCACCAAAAACTCATCAAATCATTCGATTCAAAGCTTGAATCAAGTTCATACAAGTCCCCTCTAACCTATTCTAACATCATCTAACATCCATTCATCACAAATCATCCGAAAATTGAAACTCATTTCAAATTCAGACAAAATGCATTTTCATGAATCAATGCATGAAAATGAGTTATAAATGAAGAAATGATGTTGATATTACCTCAGAAATGGATTGGGAATGCTGGGGAAACAATTTGAGAGCGTTTCAGAGCGATTTGGAGAGATTGTGAGTGAAAATGACGAAAAACGTCGAGTTACGGACGTTTTAAGAGCTACAGATCAAAACACACCGTTTCGACATTTTCAAAGGCAACGTAAGTCATATACAATGACAACGTACGTTGTGATGACAATTCAAAAATAACGTACGTTATGATGGCGCACAACTTACGTAATACCTCACAACGTACGTCGTGAAACATCTAGTAGCCTCGGATTCAAAGAAACACAACCCAACGTACGTCTTACCATGACAGCGTATGTTGATCATCCTCATATCCTAGATAACATACGTCATATCTCTACAACGTACGTCATGCTATTTTCCAGATAACGTACGTCTTCCTCACTCGACAACATACGTCATACGCACGTTACTCACTCTCAAATCATATACTCGACGTATCACATTTCCCAACGCGCATCGGACCTCCATCAATATTCGATGACACCTAATCCCTAGAAATACGCCCGATTATCCTCAAGATCAAATCAGACCTAGCCAGAAAGCTACAGTATTCCTTGGCAGAAATAAGCGAAATATTACACTTTTGGTCCATGTCGTTGTAAAAATACGAAAACAAATCCCTTTAGTATTTTTCTTAGTCTTGTTTCAACCGGGCAATATATGTTCTATTTAACACAGATGGAGATACCAAATCCCAAATTAATTAATACTAATTTTATCTGAAATTAGACATCTTAAGATTTTTGTACATATGCAGTAGCATCCTAATTCAACTTATAGAATTTTTAATGAATTTTTAAATTCAGAACAATTGCTGACTGGTTTCTACTTCAGATCAGATTTGGCATCACATACTATTTTAACCATAATACATTCATTTCAGAACCAAATTGAACTATACAAATTGATTCAGAAACTAGACATATATATATATATATTTCCAAGAGTACAAATCAAGTTATTTAATTATATCTAAAAAATGTGTAGTAAACTTAGAAATTCAGACCATAGGCTGGAACTAGGCAGACAAACCTTTGCTCAATATTTTAATCACGGTTTATTCTATTCAACTCCAAATCCAGAACCGTATGTTGATTTAGAAACTAGACTGAGATATACGTATTTATAGAGAATATAATAATTTACTTCAAAGCACAGAGACTGCAAAAAAATTTATATCTAACTCTAGAATCCAACATTATCAAGTGAAACAATAAACATAGCCAGTCTTAGATATTTAAACTTACCTCTCTTGATACACATAATTAATCCATTTCCTTTTACATATAGTTACAAAGAATCAATATGTACAACTTTCATGATTAATACTTTTCAAAATTAAGTCTCTAAAGTTTCCAAAATTAGCATACAAGTAGACTGTCCTTACTGAAGTCATAAACAGGGCAAATAACACTATGTCAACAATAGTTATCAAACGAAACAGAATTGGATTAAACTGTATTATAGACATATATAAGACACACAAATATACAATTTTTATTCTTTGATATTGCTAAAATTACGTATCTAATAGTTTCGAAAATATGGAACAAACAAACTATTCTTACTGAATCCTTAAATATGACAGTTCATACTATTTTGGCCATAATCTCAAAACCACAAAAAAATAGAATAACCCTTTTTACATAAATATATATAACACATACATATACAATTTTCATTCTTTGTATTTTCTCGTATTCTTCCTGTAATGAATTGAAAAATATGACAGAGACAAAGAATAGTTAAGAGTTCTTATAGGTTCAGATTTACTTTTGACATGCTTGCTTGTTTCCTATGATGAGGAGAGATTTTTAATGTGTGAAGGTTTTATACAGAAATGAGGATGTTCAGGGCTGGTGTGAGTTTGAATGAAATAGTTTGCAGGAGCTACGTGTGTGTTTTGAAACAAAGGAAAATGTTTTATGTATGAGGTGCCGTTGCCAACTCAATCTCACCCCTATCTTCAATTTTTTTCCTCAAATTATTTAGTTTCCAGTCCAATGCTATTCCTTTTCAAAATTCTCAATATGTGATGCATTCAGATCGAAATTGGAAACGAACAAGGTTCTACAAAAGACCTTATCGGAATTGAACGGAATGTTACAGAGAACCTAGTTGGAATGAGCGGGATTTTACACTCTCTTTCTGTGTCTTTGGCCACACACAATGCAATAGCATCACACATATTTACAGACTATGTTAACTGACTATCAAAAACTGAATTTAAATTTCATGGGCAACAACTAAAAAAAATTATTATTCAACTAAAAGATTTTGTATTCGTTTACAAATTCACCTTTGCATGGCTTGGCTTGCAAAATAACAAATCATTGGAGGAAGCATCACCTGATATAACTTACTCGATGAAATCAAAAGATAACTATAAGTGTCGGAGCCGCAGTTGTACATGTACATCCGTCGGCAGAAGTGGTAGTAACCGAACAACTGTGTAGAAAGTAAGTTTTTCATCCTGAGAAACACGATCTACAAATAAAGATTGTTCACTGATTGAAAATTTTATGTAAAACAACTATTAAAATCTGAATTTAAATGTCATAACACAACAACTAAAACAACTATTCCTCAAGACAAGCAAGCGGAGTTGGTTGCCATTGAACCGTGTAAGGGAAGACATCATGGAACCAACAAGATTCATAGGGTGGAAGTGGATGCACTTTTTTCATCTCACATGTCGAAATGCCAAAAGATAATGAGGTGATATAATCATTTCTCTTAAAGGAGCTTGAGAGGTAGATGATATTAGGATCATTAGGGGGCAACGATTCACATATACTGGTTGACCATATCCATATTCTATCACCACATTCTTCAGCACATTACAATACAATATCCATGCGGCCTGTCCTTTTAGATCACAAACTCTTATAATGGAATCATTTTCTCAGTTTCCCATGAGATCTGACAAAATCTTGCGGTTTTTCCACACAATCCAAGATATGCAGTGCAATAGTAATTGCCGATTCTTCTCGGAATGAACCCTTTGGGTGGATCGATAAAACGCCACCACTTTTTGGCACTTACATCACAAGGATCAGTGCTTATTATTTGCTAATTATACGATTCATAGAACAATAACTCTCCGTCTGGTACGGCGGCATAATTATCTACTGACAACCAAGGCTTTTCCATTCTTGCAGTTGGAGGAACAATTTTTTCTACCCACTCAAGTTTGTTTGAAGAGAGAACCCATACGATAGGTTCAGAAAACTCATAGGCAAAATAATTTATCATAATTACTGAAATTCACCATTCTTTATCGATGTGAAACCAATGCAGGTTTTATGTAATCTTTGATTCGGTGGTAATCTCCGAAAAGTAGGAAGAAGTATCCGTTTTCTTGTAGCAGGATTACACACCAAATAACGATCCTCCTCTGTAAGACGTAGAGGCGTGCAAAGTAACAAATCGCCGGAGGAAGCTTCAACTCTTATGCCTGACTTGATGAAATCAAAACACAACTCTTTGTTGAGATGATAACTCTATGAGTTGCAGTTGTACGAGTACACCTTTCGGCTGCAATTGTAGTAACCGAACAATGGTGCAGAAAATTTTTCATCCTGGGAAAATCGATCGGCAAAATATGGTTCAGAGATAATGGAATACCAACGCTTGTAGACAAGCTTTGACCGGTGTGCTGTGATCAGAGGAAGACGAAGAAATATTTCTTCGAGTAGACAATTTGGGAGATCACTGAGACATGTTGGCATTGCTGATTCATAGAGCTTAGGTGTACCACCTATCATGGCGGCGAGGGATGACAAAAGAAGTGTGGTTTCTGTTTTCTGGTTCGTTCAACAAGAGTTATCTATATATCTATACTAAAGGAACAAACATTGGATGTCAAATTTTGACATCTGGCCTATTAAATTTATGCATTTGTAGTTGCCTTTCTTTGCCACCTGTCTTTTTCTTCTAATGCCTTAGGCAGCCACATCCAAACGACGACGCTTTCCAGTTCTTTCTTTTCACCTCTTTGTTTCCGCTTTCCTTTCTTCGATTCTTCTACTTCATTTGCTTCCCTTTGCCTCTCTTTCTTCTATAAACCCTCTCTCTCTCTCTCTCTCTCTCTTCTTCCGCCTACCCTCTTTCTTCTTCATTTTTCTTTTCTCCTGTCCATGATTTCTGCCTTTCATCTAATCATCTTCCAAACCTGTTTCTTTCTGCATTGAGGACGACTAAAGTTGAGCGACTCCGTTCAACTCTTCTCTACATCATATTATTTATGTTTTCTGCCATTTTGTTACTAATTTATGTGCTTCTTTGTGCTTGATGATTAAGATACATAATAGAGACTGTGAATTAGTTCAAAAAGTTGGTGTGGTTTGATGGAAGCTGAGAGGGACACGGCCTAGGACACACCTGTGTCCTAGCCCGTGTCTTGTCATCTTTCACACAGTCACGTGTGTTTCAACCGTGTCTCTAATGTTCTTGCTTGTTCTCGCCCGTGTCTTTGTTCTGGATGGGTTTAGACGTGTTTTAGGATTTGTTGCCCTAATTTGGCTTGTATTCATTGTAAACATATAAATAGATGGCTTAGGAATGTTCTTGGTAGACTCTTGAAGACTTGTGATAGTCTTGTAGCTTCTTATAGCTGTTGTATGCTTTTTGTGGTTGTTTCAAAGAGAATAAAGAATCGCTCTATCTCTACCCTTGGACGTAGGTTGATTGATCGAACCACATAAATCTGTGTGTTCTTGTGTGTGATTGTGATATCTACACTTATTCCACGTTATTCTATCATCTGTTTTCCTGACAGTGGTATCAGAACCCACAAACATCTGGGTTTCGTTCTGCAGAAGAAAGATGTTTTCGATAAATTAGATATTGATAAATTCAATGGGTCGAATGATTTCGCGCTATGGAAACTGAAAATGAAAGCGATTCTAGTTCAAAAAAAGTGCGAGAAGGCGTAAGAAGGTGTAGAAAAATTACCTAAAGAACTGACGGCGGTGCAGAAATTGAGATTGTGAAGAGGGGACACAACGCTATTCTCTTGATTTTGGCGAATGAAGTCTTGAGAAGGTAGCTGATGAAACTACTGCTGCAGGCTTATGGAAAAAGCATGAGAGTAAGTATAAAAAAAGATCCCTGTCAAATAAGCTTTATTAAAAAAGGCAGTTGCATACCTTAAAGATGTCAAAAGAGATGTAGATAAAAGAACATCTTGATAATTTTAATAGACTCATATTAGATTTTAAAGGCATTGGTGTTGAACTTGAGGAAGGGGGTCAAGCTTTATTTCTATTATATTTCTTGCCTGAGTCTTATGAGAGTTTTGTTGATATTATAATGTATGGTAAAGATGGAATCTCGATTAGTAATGTTAAGGATGCTTTGTTGTCTAAAGTACTGAAGATATTAGGTTGTAGTTTTGGTGGAGACAATGTAGGGTCTAGATTAATTGTGAAGAGTGGCAAGAATATGGATAATGGTAGAAACTATGGATCGATATCTGGGTTGAGATGTTTTACTATAAGGAGATTGAGCACATAAGAAAGAATTGTCCATATAGAAATAAGAGAAACGTTCAGGAATAAAGGGCAACAATAGTTGAGAACAATTCTGATGAGGGAGAAAACAGTGAAGTTTTGACAGTTATTGCATCTAGATCTAAAGATATTTGGATTATTGACACTAGTGTAGCTTATCGCATGACTTTTTCTAGAAAACTGTTTAATTCTTTTAGAGAATGAAGATGCAGTGTGAAATTGGGAGATGGTGAGAAGCTTAGTGTTGAAGGTAGTGGTTCTTTGAAGATTAGGATGCATAATGGAATGGTAAGAAAATTTGATGCTTGGTATGTCCCGAGTGTGCTTAGAAATTTGATTTCTGTTAGTGCTTTGGCTAAGCAAGACTATGGTTTCTCTGGAAGAGGTGGAGAGATTCAGGTGTTAAATGGTTCCTTAGTGATAATGAAGGGTAAATTGCATAATGGCATTTATGCCTTGGTTGGTAACTCAGTGGTTCCAAATGATGTTATGACTGTTGAAAGTTCAACTGTGGAAAAGGTAGAGTTTGTTATCGAGATTCCAGAACAGTCAAAGGTTGATAAGGTTGATTCGCAAATTGTAGCAACAAGAAAAAATGTAGCGCTACTGGGTAAGGGTGCAGATTTGAGATCTGGTATGAGAGATTGTAAATTGCAGTCCCTTGGCAATGCATGGAGTTTGCATTGAGATTTGTTTCTTGATGTGGATGGTAAACTCCTTGGTGTGGAAGGTAAAGAGGCGAAGCTAGCAAGTGGAGATGAGTCCAAGATGGGCTTGGACTTGGTTCATGTTTGTGGAGATTGAGGCCCCTCTGGGCGTGGCTGAAGAGTGGTTCTTTGATTCTGGAATGAAGCATTTAAAAAAATTCAATTCAAGGTGGAGAATTGTTGAGATTGAATCGAGTTTTTTCTTGAAGAATGTTGAAGCCATTTGATGTTTAATGATGCAAGGAAGGTTTGGGACGGTTTGGGTTAAAAGAAGAAGCAAAGTTGGCGTGGTTTGATGGAAGCCGAGAGGGATGCGGTCGTGTCCCAGCCCGTATCTTGTCACCTTTCACACGGTCACGTGTGTTTCGATCGTGTCTCTAATGCTCTTACTTGTTCCCGTCTGTGTCTTTATTCTGGATGGGTTTAGACACGTTTTATGGTTTGGATTGCCCTCGTTTGGCTTGTATTCACTGTAAACATATAAATAGATATCTTAGGTAGCCTATTGAAGAATTGTGATAGTCTTGTAGCTTTTGATAGCTATTTTATACTTTTTTTGTGGTTGTTTCTAAGAAAATAAAGAATTGTTTTGTCTCTGACCGTGGACATAGGCCGATTAACTGAACCACGCAAATCTGTGTGTTATTGTGTGTGATTGTATTCTCTACATTTATTGTGCGTTTATTCTATAGTCTGTTTTACTTGACAAAAAACTAATTTAATTCAGCAGCATCTGTTAGCAACTTTCGCAATTGGTTGGTTTAAGTTTTGAATTTTCTTTTTCAGGGTTTTGAACTCACATTGCTGTAGAGAGAAGTGAATGTTCGTCTTTCGTCAAAACTATAGCCAGTGCCCGGCCGACCCCATTGGCGGTGGGGGTACCCCTATACCCCCACCCCTCCTCCCCCACAAACCCTAATCCCTCGCCACCCCCTGCTGCAACTCCTTCAAAAATCGAAACATAGACAGACAACACTAAGGTCCCCAACCCATTAAACTCTCTCTCTCTCTCTCTCTCTCTCTCTCTCTCTCTCTCCCTTTTCACAATCTCTTTCTCTCTCTGTGTGTCCATTGATGTGGTTTAGACACAAAAGACTCCAACTTTGAACTGAAACATCACCACGTACAGTACTTTCTTAGTGCAATTCGCAGAGTTGGAGATCTGGGTTTGTTAGTATGGAGGAGGGAAAAGGAAAGCCTTGGTGGAGAGCTTGATGGAGACAGTGAATGAAATATCTTCCATCTCAGACTACGGGAGTAGTTTGAAGAAGCAGTATTGTAAGCTAGCTAGAAGATTGAAGCTTTGACACCAATGTTTGAAGAGATTAGAGACGGCAAGGAGCCTATTCCTGGCGAGACTGTTAAAGCGTTGGTCTTGTTGAAATTTGCTCTGGTTTTTGCTAGAGACTTGCTCAGATTCGGCAGTGAAGGCAGCAAGATTCACTTGGTGTGTATCTGTATTGATTTGGATCTGTTGTTATGGGTTTTCCTTTTGCTGTTTTTATCAATTGATGAAGACAATTTGATTCTTTATTTTTTATAAATTTTGACTACGATTTGGTTTTAGTGAGATCTGACATTTGCTATTTTTAGTATAACATGCGCATTAGTAGAAATTTGGTTCTGTAATTATCTAATTGTGTGCCTTTCTTTGGCATGGTTGACAAATTTTCAAGGATTTGAATTTGCAAATCATATGGTTATTGGCAGGAATCTTGAAATAAAAATCTGCGAGTAATTTGCGTGATTTGTTATGTGATTGAATACCGATGCTGATTTTTGTCCATACTGCTTGTTTATCTTGATTGCATTGAATGTATATGTGAGCTTTTATTGTTGTCTCTTGTTATTTTGTGGATCACTTTCTGTCTCTGTTTATGGTTTGATTTGCTTCTAGTTCATTTATGGTAATGCTGTTTTGTTAGAAGGGTGAAAATGATTTACTAAAGTCTTTGTTATTTTTGTGTATCTATGAGCTTGTAAGGATTTAGATACTGTTTGCTGAGTTGCTAGACGTTGCTTTTGAATGGTCAGAAGAAGATTTCCTTGGCCATTTGTTTCATGATGGCCACTTCTTGGCAATAATCGGCATCTGAACCTTTATATGTTTAAGAAATTTTGGTAAAAGCGGAAATAGGTGGTATTATGGCGCCATTCTGCAGGTTTTGCATCCACAATCCATGAGGCCTGCTAGGGAGGAGGATATTCTAGTTAGGTTATTATTAAATCTACTGCCTCTGAAATTTCCTCTTGCACCAAAAAATAGATAGTTGAATCTTCATTAGGAGACGATTCGCGGAGTGGGTTGCCATTGAATCATGCAAGGGAGGACTCTAAGGAGTGAGAACCATCCACTGGTTGGAGGACGGCTCACTGTTTTGGCCTCACAGGTTGACATGTTTAAACATAACAAAGTATCTCCTCTCTCATTTTCGTAGAAGCTTGAGATGTAGATGATATCGGGATCATTAGCGTGGCAAGCTTCCACATGTATTGGCTCATCAAGTTCATATTTTATCACCACGTTTTGCAGCAACACATGACTATGTAATACCCATTCGGCCGGATCTCTTAGATCCCATACTCTCAGAACCCAATCAGCAAGCCTAGTTTCCTCTGAAATCTGACAAAATCTTAAGTTTTCTCTGCACATTCCAAGATATTCCTGGCTGTACTTGAGGTTTCTCGGGGGTGGATCGATAAAAACCCATGGGTGGGTTTTTGGCACTTACATCAAAAGGATCAATGCCAATTATTACATTATTACGGTACCAAAATAACTGTCCTTTGTATGGTTGCCCAAGACAATATTCTGTAGAAAACCAAGAATGTTCAATTCTTGGAGGACAAGGTATTTTAACCCATTCAAGTGTGTTTGACGTGAGAATCCATCTGAATTCAGGGAAGATAGCACCATAATTAATTACAAATATTGCAAATTCACCGCTCTTTTTTGATATAGAACCAATGCATTTTCTATATGCTCTCATAAAATCTAGTCGTAATTCAATAGTAATAGGAAGACGGGCATATATCTCTCTAGAGACAGGATTACATACCAAATAATCATCCGTAACAGGCTTGGAAAGTAACAAATCGTTGGAAGAAGCTTGAATTAATGCGTCTGACTTCATGAAATCAAGAGACAACTCTTTATTGAGGTGATAACTATATGAGTCACAGTCGTATCTGCGCATGTCTTTGCTGATGTAGTAACCGAAGGACAGGGAATATACTTTTCCATCCTGAGAAAAACGATCTGCGAAATATGGTTCGGAGATGACAGAATGCCACCGTTTGCAGACAAGTTTGCACCGATGGGCTATGATCAGGGGAAGACGAAGAAAGATTTATACGAGTAAACAATTTGGGAGATCGTTGATACATGTTGGAGCTGGTGGTGCGTGGAGCTTACGCTTAGGACCTATCATGGCGACAGGCGATGGTAAAAGAAGAGTTATTTGTATAGTGAAACATATATATTTTAGTTAACATCAACCATACAAGGAAGCGGAAAATTTGATACCTAATTGTTATAGGCATCCTCTGTTGATTCCTTGTTTGAGGGCAAATATTCTTAAATTAAACATCGAATATTGTCTTTCAAACAAAATCGGATCATTAATTGAAGAATTTCAATTTGGGTGCCACTGAGTTGCCCTATAAAGATGTTGAAGTTTAGTCAATAATAATTTTCTCCAACTGCATAATTGCAAGAACTCATGCCCTAGAATTTAATAATTTGGTGAATAATAATTTACCGTAGGTATCAAACTTTTCTACAACTCTGCTAGAGAAACGTCGTGCTTTGATAAAAAAAATGTTCATATCGATAATTAAAGTTAATATGAAATCCTACAACTATGGATTATAAGAAATTATTGTTTGACAGCTAGCACGTATTTCTTCTTAATTCTAATAGCCAGTTTCAATTATAACACCATCCATTGTCTTTTTTTAAAGGGAATGATTAGATCACTATTATGCTGACTCAAGTAAGTTGAGTTCTCCCAACAAACGGAATGACCGTAAATGCTGCATACAATTAGTTTTGCCATACCAAGTCTTCCAATTGGTACTTACTACCTTTCCAATTAAGAAGAAATCACTCTTAATGTAATTTCCTTTTTCTCTCAAATATTTTTATTTGACTTTTTTATTTTTATTTATTATTTAGCTTGATATTTATGATAAAAATAAGAATATGCAATGTTTCAAACAAAAAAATATAAACAATAAGAATTTCTTAAAAACATACATCATAAAGTATTTATTAAATAAAGAAGGACTGGGAAAATTTAAAAAAGTAAAAAGAAAAATATTTGATATAAAAGTATTCTCAAAAGAACCAATAGGTCTATCGCTGCTGAAACTTTCTCTTGCGCTAATAAATTGAGAGTTCAATTTTCGACAGGAGACTATTCTTCTAAAAGAGGAAACGGAGTAGGTTGCCATTGATTTGTGTAAGTGATGACACCAGGGTACGAGAACCTTCCAGAGGTTAAAGCATCATCTAATTCTTTCTTCTGACAGGTTGACATGTCAAATGATAATAAACTTTTGCAATCATTTTTGCAGAAGAATGACAGGCAGATGATATCGGGATCATTAAGGTGGCAAGCTTTCAGATATATCTGTAAATAATGATAATATCTATATTTTCTCAGCACGTTGTGCAGCGACACCTGACGATGTAATTTCCATTCGGCCGGATATTTTAGATCCCATACTCTCAGAATCTTACCACCCCTGGTTTTCTTTGCAATCTGACAAAATCTTAAGTTTTTTCTTCACTCTCCAAGTCGTTCATGGCTGTACTTGAGGTCTTTTTGCTGCGGATCAATAAAAAGCCATGGTTTTTGCCACTTACATAAAAAGGATCAATGCCAAATATTACCCTATTACGCCGTTCGTACCAAAATAACTGTCCGTTTTAGGGTACCCCAACAAAATTTTCTAGTAAAACCCAAGAATGTGCAAGACTTGGAGGACAAGGTATTTCGACCCATGCAGGTGTGTTTGAAGAGAAAATGAGAGTCGATATGAATTTAAGATTCAAACCATGATATATAATCAGAACTACTGCAAATTCACCGCTCTTTTTTGACATAAAACCAATGCATCTTTCATATTTTCTCCCATCTTCTGGGATTGTTTTTGGAACACTAGGAAGACAGGCATATATTTATCTGGTAACCGGATTACATACCAAATAATCATCCCATGTCGTAGCAGACCTGCAAAGTAACAAATCGTTGGAGGAAGCTTCAGCTCTTATGTCTGGCTTGTTGAGGAAATCAAGAGAGAACTCTGCATTAAGATGATAACTATATGTAGACAGAGAATTTAACCCATAGTCGAAGTAGTATCTGTAAACGCCTCGACTGTTGTCGAAGAAAGTAAACAATGGCGAAGAAAGTTTTTCATCCTGAGAAAAACGATCTGCGAAATATGGTTTAGAGATGACAGAATACCAACGTTTGCAAACAAGCTTCGACCGATTGGCTGTGACTAGAGGAAGACGAAGAAAAATTTCTGCTAGTAGACAATTTGGGAGATCATTGATACTAGCTGGCGTTGTTGGTCGATAGAGCTCACTCTTATGACCTATCATGGCTACCGGCGATTGCAAAAAAATTCAGTTCTTGTTTTCTGCCGAGAGTTGTTTATGATGAAGCATATCTATCGTAATCAACGTTAATCATAATCATTATAATATGATTATGACTAAAATGACTATGATAAATACGCGATATCTTCTAATATTATCTCTAAATGACCTACCTATAAAGAATTTCGCATCCTACAGAATCTAGATCCCGTAAATCCGGGACGGTACCGAAGATACTGAGATCTTTATACTATCCCAAACCGTGAAAATCCCGAATGCTAAGTCTCTAGATTTGATTTTGAAAATAAATAGAATGATTTATATGAAAAAAATCAAAATTATAGAAGAATTTTATTTGGTATTTATAAAAGAAAATTTAATTTCGTTAACATCACTATACGATTAAATCCAACTTCTAAAATAAAAAAGAAAATGATCGAAGTTTTGAGTACTTAAACTACTTCACGATTTTTATCTGGTTAGAAATTATAATTGATAGTGCATTACTATTTTTCTTTAATAAAAGAGGATTGTACCTCTAAAAATTTTATTAATCAACTCTTATTTTTGGCGAATAAATACGGTTGTTACAAAACAAACGGCCAAGGTGCAAAATATGGATAACAGTATAAAAATTCAAGTTTAAATATCACGTAGTAAATTATCATAGTGCATTACAATATAATTGTGCATTACTAATTATTTCATCATGGAAACGTTTTCGTTAGAATAATTATGTAATAGAATATTTTAATTTAAATATGGATTACAATATAAAATTTCAAGTTTAAATATCACTTGTAAATTATAAAAAGAAAATCACACGTAGCCGAAGAAAAAAGTTTAAATAACACATTAACCTGCTGTCAATCGTAATTTTCGTCAATAATTGCCAACTCCTTCTATGTTGTCGCCAAATTCGTCGATTGCTTATCCCGACGATTCCACTTTGTCGCTAGTAAATTCTACTAACACTCGCATATTTTCTTGTAGTTAAAAATATTCATTGCGTGTATCCTTACCTACAAATCGTAACGTGTGAGTATGTTGCTCATACGTTTTAGAGATTTTTAATTGAACCGAATATTTAAATTGAAAAGAATTAGAATCGAAAAATTGTTGATTTCAGGCTTTCTTAACACGAAAGTGTCCTGAAACTTTTATTTGGATGGTGTGGATTTTTTGAAATCCTTGTACTAAGAACCCTCTCAAAGTGTACCATATCGTACAGAAGAACCAAAACTATGAAAGTAGCTTAGATGAGTAAACAATAATTTGTAATCTAAATTCAAAATGTTATGAAAAATAATTATTAAAACCTGAATTCAAATATCATACGTAAACAGCTTAAAAAACTATTCTTCAAGACAAGGGAGTGGAGTTGGTCGCCATTGAAGCGTGTAAGGGACGACACCGTATAACGAGCAGGATTCATGGGGTGGGATTGGATGCACCTTTTCCATCTCACATTTTGAAATGTCGAAGGATAATGAGGTCACGTAATTTTTAGAGTAGCTTGGGAGGAAGATGATATCGGGATCATTAGGGTGGCAATCTTTCACATATGTTGGTTCCCCTTCCCCAAATCCATATTTTGCCACCACATTTTGCAGCGACGCCTGACCATACAATATCCATTCCGTCTGGCCTTTAGATCCCAAACTCTTAGAACTAAATCAACTTTCCCAATTTCCCTTGAAATCTGACAAAATCTTAAGTTTTTTCTGCACACTCCAAGAGTACTGCAGCTGTAACTGAGGTTTCTTCTTGGAACGAACCCTTCCGGTGGATCAATAAGAAGCCACGAGTTTTTGGCACCTACATTATACGGATCAAAGCTTACTATTATGTCATAAAACGATTCGTACCAGAATAACTGTCCTTTGTCTAGTACCCCAGCATAATTACTTGCTGACAACCAAGACCTTTTGATTCTTGGCGTTGGAAGAGAAGGTGTTGCCCATTGAAGTGCGTTTGAAGAGAGAGCCCATAGAATGGATCCAGAAAAAACATCAGCAGAATATATTATCCTAATTACTGCAAATTCGCCACTCTTTTTTGATGTAAAATGAGTGCAGCTTCTATATGCTCTTTGATCCAATGGGAGTAATATCGGAAAAGTAGGAAGACGAACCTGTTCTCTAGTAACAGGATTGCAAACCAGATATTCATCCCAGCACGGTGTAGTTTGTACAGCCCTGCAAAGTAACAAATCGTTGGAGGAAGCTTCAACTAATACGCCTGACTTGATGAAATCAAGAGACAACTCTTTATTGAGATGATAACTATATGATTCGGAGTTGTATATGTGAATGTCTGTCATGGCAGTAATCGAACAACAGAGAAGAAAGTTTTTCATCCTGAGAAAAACGATCGGCAAAACATGGTTCAGACATAACGGAATACCAATGCTTGCAGACAAGCTTTGACAGATGGGCCGTGATTAGGGAAAGACGACAAAAGATTTCTCCGAGCAGACAATCTGGGAGATCACTGAGACAAGTTGGCGGTGGTTCATGAAGCTTCCCCTTTCCACCTATCATGGCGGCAGTCTTGGACGTGGGTTGAACTGTCTGTGCTAGGATGAATTAAAACAAATTTTTTTGTAGCAAAGGATATGTCGATATTAGATACGACAAAATTACATTTGACAGTTAAAAATATAAAAATGAGTACAAATCAACAATTCAACTAATGCACAAACCTAAATCAATTTACCCAACAATTCAACTCATTCAATCCGAAAAGGTGACAATCAACAAACTCTAATTAACTGAAATTAGAAGAAAAGAAAACAAGAATTGAAAGGAGCAAGCCTATAGGCATGGACGGACTAAGTAAATCACAAATTTAACAATTGATGGCTTAAATTCAACAGTCCCTCCAATCAATTCTTGTTTGCTGCAAGATCTAAATACAATTCACAACACTGCCCAATTGACAAGCCAACCAAATCAACATAACAAATCTGAAATCTTACTCAAATAAAAGAAATTATGATATAGATCAACAATCCAATTAATTCAATCTAAAACCTAACAATTAATAAACCCTAACTTAATTGATATTAGAAGAAAAATAAAAAAGACTTGACAGGAGCAATTCTAACGGGCGCAGGTGCTGACGGACGGAATGGAGACGATAGCCCGTGAGCACAACGACGAGAAGAAGACGGGAAACGGTGGTGGCAATCTGGACCAGCTCTACGATTTGGTGGAGCTTATGAAGAGAAAATGAGAAATAGAGTGAAGGGGGCTACAATATACTTACAATTAAAATAGTTAAGCTTACAATTAATCTTCCCCTCAACACTTCTAAGGTAAAAAAAAAAAACAACTAAGATAAAAAAAAAAACAATATGCAAATTTTTCTTAACAAAAATAACTTCTAATGTAAAAAAAAATATGATAAAATACATATGTTTTTTTCTTAAATATTCGCTCTATTAGTTTATTAATTTTGGTTTAACTTGTTGCCGCAACAAATTATTTTTACATAGTTTCTTTCTCCTCCTAGTCGAAATTTTATTTATCTAAAATTGTTATTTATTATATAGATTTTTATAATAAGGAACAAGGATATATAATACTTTCATATATATATATATATATATGAAAGACTTTTTCTCTAATGATTATCAAGCGAATGGAAGAATTGATGGAAGGAAAAAGAAAAAGAAAAGAAGGTTCACATAATTATTCTTCAACTATGAAAGTAGCTCTGATAAGTAAATAAAGATTTGTGCTCTGGATTCAAAAATATATAATATATTAAAAAGTACGGATGTTGAAAAATATAAAGTATATAACCGAAATTGCCCTCTTTTAAAAAATCCTTAAAAGAGTTAATTAGTAGAAAATTATGTCAAAAATGTCTAATGCACCGAAAATCTTATTCCACTCCAATTCCAATTTATTGCCAAGTATCTGTTTTCCACTTCGATTCCAACTGGATTTCAACTTATTCCAATTTGATTACATGCAGACTAACAAAAATATTGTAATATCGTCATGATATCCAAAAAAAATAGCCTCCATTATACAACTTATACGGTGGGAAAAGAGTAGAACTACTCCCCCTTCTAATCGGATAAAACTACAGTTGCAGCATAATAGCATAATAGACCTCTTCTAATCGGATAAAACTACAATTGCAGAAACTATTTCCAAGTTAATTGCATAGTAAAGAAGAAACAAAATAGAAAATAACAAAATACTGAATTCCATCAATAGGAAAACAAAAATACCTTCAATATACAATTAATACGGTGACAAAAGAATAATACTCCAGCAACAACTACGGTG
>CAODLS010182880.1:0-15489 GCA_948243855.1 Flueggea neowawraea | reverse complement strand
AGACATGTGTAATATATTTAGGATTTACGATGACATTTGTAATGTTGTTTGAGATATTTTGTTGTGTACTTTGATTTTATCTGATATTCGTTATTAAATAATATATTTATACTTACATGAATAATTGAAATATTTGAAAATTTTGTTTACATGGGTAATATTCTATTGCTAAATATATGTCATAGGGGTAGAGGGTGTTACAGAAGGATAACTCAAAACTCTTGAATAAGAAGTTTTCTATCTCAAATTATTGAAAAGACAAAGGTACACCTATAAATTTTGATTCTTTAGGCATATTTGTCTCGATGGCCAAATCATATGTTCTAATTGAGTAAGCGATATTTTCAATGTAGTATTGGAGTTATACATGAAAACACATCAAAGTTTCTCTAAGTTCACGTGTCAAAATTTCTCTAAAATTGCTGACTCAAGCAATAATTCTCTTTTTTGAGAGATTTATAAATGAGTTTCACTTGAGTAAGAATTGTCTCTGTCACGACCCATTTTCGGACCATAACCAGTGTACGAGGCGAATCTACTATGGAAGTCTGACCCATCTCGTATAAGCCTCAGAAAAACAGAACTTATGCCCAAAATAGGTTGAAAACAAATTTGAAAACCATTCAATCAGATAACTAAATAGAAATTCAAATTTTTTAAAAACATAAATTTCCCACAATAATAGTAATATTACTAATAAAATCAAATACATAAAATATTTCAAATAAAGTCATTTGTAATATCACAAACAAGAATGTAACTCACAACAAATCCAATGTAGAGGATCTAACAAACATGCAAACTGGGCATGATCAAAAGGGCATGGCTGTAACGTCAGAATACCTCACTGAGTAATAGATGCCAAAGATCACAACTAGCAAAAATCAGCTGAAAGATAATAATAAACAGGGACAAAACAAAAGAAAGGGGATAAGAATCCAATGAGGGATAACACTCCAGAACGCCTCATACGTGCCTCACAAAAACTGTTTTGAAAACAGTTCGAAAATACCACACACAGATATAGGTAGATATGTATACATATATACACGCTAATACATAATAGCGTTCGAAAACTATTTCAAAAATGTTCGCAATTAAAGCAAACAACATACACAAAAACATTCAAGAACTAAGCAAAATCTTTCAAAAACATTTTTCGAACTTTACCAAGACTGATATGCTTTAAAAAACAAAGTGAAATCCTTTAGAAACATTTCATCGTATCAGTGGTTCCAAAAACAAAGATCAATAAAACCATTTATAAGCTTCACCGAAAATTTGGGAAAAGCATAAGTCAAAAACCTTTTTAGTTATCGGAAGTTTCAAAAAATGAAGTCCAAAAACCCTTTTTAGGTTTTACTGAAAATTTCAGAACATAAGTAAAAACCTCATTAACTTATCAAAAATTCTAGAATGAAAGGGTTGTCACATAATAATAATAATAATAATAATAATAATAATAATAATAATAATAATAATACTCTTGTAAAAACATAATATCGCGGATAAGCGACCATAAACAAAGATGTAACAAGTGCGGTCTCTGTTGCAACCCAAGTGTATAATAAACGTGAAATCTGTCACTAATAAGAAACAAATCATGTGTCGAGTCAGGACAGCATAGCTACCAACACTCCTGGGTAGCTGGGGTCTTTACAATGCATTAGAATACTAAATGTTACGTTTACCCTACGTAGCACATGTGCCCCATATCAAAAAACATATATATTGTACCACTATCTCAAAAACAATTAGTCTTGTAACAAAGCATACAAAAAACAAAGGAAAATATATAAAATATAGCTTATATATCGAAGTTCAAAAATGAATCACTGATCATCAAAGAAAATTCATAACTCAAACATGTATATATATATATTTCAAAAAATTTATACCAGAAATTATATTTATTTCAGATAGATATTCAGGAATCCAACAAAATATTTGTTACAGAAAATATATTAAAATCCCAAAATAGAGTATCAGTTTTAGAAATTGGAAACATAATATTTACTTCCAAAAAATCAAAAAGTTACTAGTTTAATATAAAAAAAAAAACAAAGCATGCAAACCAGAATAGAAAACAGATAGATGGTATAAATACACGTGTCAAATCTCGCAAACAGAGTTTCTATTTCAAAAACTACAATAAATATCAAAACTTGATATTTATTTCAAGAATAAAAAACATAGTAGTTTCCAACTGCATTTTTCATGACAGAGGGTTTCACAAATATCAGATTTTAGGATTTACCAATCCTTTAATTATTTCATATTACATGTTATAGTCGGAGCACTACAAAAACATATCAAAACAAAGTATATCAAAAATGTCATCCACTTAGCTGGATATCCAAGCGAAATGGCCAGGTCACACACCGTTGATGGCTGACTGACCTCGCTAACCAGAACGTGAAGCTGAACAAACATATCAAAAAAAAGTATATCAAAACAAAACAAACGAGACGCCGGTACTGTAGTTGTACCGAAATACGTGCACATGCATATGCAGACTCAGACGCTCAAACAAATCTCATCATTCATTTCTGGCTAAAGTCTAATATACTTGATCACAAATTACACCTTAGTGCAAAATTACACATTCGACCCGAGCCTCAGAAATTACCAATTAGTCCCAAAAGATACAAATTCATAAATTAATCCAAAAATTTCAAAATTATAATCAAGACCTCAAAAAAATATAAATCAGACCTCAAAGTTTTTAGAAATTACAAACAAGTCCTCCAAAAAGTCATAATTCATAAATAAGTCCTCAAACTCTCAGAAATTACAAAATTAACAAACTTCCTTAAAACTACAACTATCTTGTTAAGTTTTCCAAAATTAAAAATCCGAATTCAAGTTTCTAAAATTACAAATCTATACCTCAGCTTTTCAAAAATTTACAAATCTAGATCAAACTTTTTCAGAAATTTACAAAACTTAATAAATGACAGATATTTTTTCTCAAAATTACCAAACTCTCAATTCAACCAACAAAAATCGTAGTTAAAAACTCACATTAGTCGATCTCAACATCAAGAACATTAATCCATCAACAAATTCACCAAACAAACATCAAATTCGTCCAAAATCAACCAAAACCAAACCTAACCCTAGTTCTTCCAAAAACTCATCAAATCTCTTGATTCAAAGCTTGATTCTTGTTAATCTAAGTCCTATCTAACATATTCTAGTAACCCTAAGCATCCATTCAACTAGAATCATCAAAAATTTGGAACCCTAGATCAATTTGGCCAAAAACAAAACCTATGAAATTAAAGCATGAAATGAATTAAAAACCAAGAAAGAGATGTAATATTACCTCAAGAAATTAAAAGGAAGCAATGAGAGGCACTGGGAGACATTGAAAGACGGATTTGGGAGTGAAATGAGTGGAGGCCGAAGTGGAGTCGGGTTTTTGGGTTATAAAGACAGACAAATCAAAACACACCGTTTCAGCGAAAAACAAAGGCAACGTACATCATACAAGTTCACAACGTACGTTTTGAACTCCCACAACTTACGTTTCAAACCCTTAACGTGCGTTATTCGTCACCCAGTGGTCTCGGATCGTACAAAACACATCACAACATACGTCGCACTTCGCCAACGTACGTTGATCATCCTTGGCTCTAGATAACATACATCTTCTTATGCTAACGTACGTTCTAAATATTTCTAATGAAGAACGTTATCAAGAAGCACAACGTACGTTACCTCTTGATAGAAAACATCCCTTGACTTCTTTCGCTTTCGAATGCGCGTGGGATCATTCCTAAAATTTAACAACACTTAACCCTTCCACATTTACCTCCATTAACCATCATCAAACCCCAAATCATCATCTCAAACACCTAAACACCATGAGGGTCATTCAATAACCAAATCGAAATTGAACGGAAGCTACAGGAAACTTGTGACACCCCAATTCCGAAATATTCATGCATTGCATAAACATATTCATACATGATTGACATTATGCATTTTCATTATTTAGAGATTGTATATAAATTTAGGATTAAATCTATTGTGAGAATAATAATTTAGGAAATATTATTAAGGAAATTGATAAGAAATTAGTTGTAAAATATTCCTTAGGTACAATCGCGTAGCCGCAATAAATGTTGATTAAAATTTTAGTATTGAAATTATGATTAAAGTTGAAATATTATTCTTAATGTGTGTCAAATAAGATTTGAAAGATTAAAATCTTGAATAAAATTTGTGAACCAATAATAAGAGAGGGACTAAAAAGAATGAAAACAAAGAATGAGAAAACTACTATTTGTGTTTATGAACCGTATGAAAACTCTAACCCAAAATTTAACACATAGCATAATTATTACGATCCATAGCTTTCCAAGATTACAAACCTTAAGCCAACATCTGTATGGTTACCAAACAAATTAATTAAATAAATAGAACAAGAAGAAGAAAAAGAAAAGAAGAAGATAAGGGTGGAAGAGTGAATCGGCAACCATGTGTTAACCACACTATATAACCCTTTTTCTTAGTTTCAAATATACACACGTATTTGTCGGCACATAGCCATGGATTAAGAGAATTTGAACACACACACTCAGCACATAATTATTTCAGTTGTACACACATAGAAACAAATCAAGATTTGTGTGTTGGAACAAGTAAGAAGACAAAGGGAAAAACACTCACCGAATTTTTGGGACAATTTATTTCATGGTTTACAAAGTCTTCCTCATTAATTTATGTTCATCATTATAACCTGCAACATACAGAAAATTTGGCAAGACACACCCACACCCCTGTGCATACAAAAAAAAATTTGGCAAGATTCATCATTAGGATAAGGATAGAAAAAAATATCAATTGACTCAATTATCTTCTCACATATATGCAAAGACTAGCACGTTTTTAGCACTCTTTCTTCTCAAAACTCAGCAACAAAACCAACCTTTAAGTCTCAAAGTTCTGTCCAGGAGAACCATCAAAAAAATTAACCAACAATTTCTCTCAAGAAAGGCTTGAACAAAGCAAGGTACACCTAAACTCGTAATAACTCCTGATATCAGTCTGTTTACTTCCAATTTCTGAAATTGTTAGAGACGGAATTTCAGAAAACTCAAAAAATAAAACTTGTATATTTATGTGTCTTCTATATTCCTGTAAAACAGTTTGAGAAAATTTTGTGTCGTTTGATAATTATGATGAAAATAGTGTGAACTGCCTTGTTTACAGATTCAGTAGGAATAGTCTGATTGTATGCCAATTTGGAAACCTTAGGGACTTCATTTGGAAACGTATAAAACATGAAAGTTGTAGATAAACATGTATTATAACTTTTTTTTTTAAATTAAGCTCCTTAAATCCATGTGTGTAGGGATTTATACTTGTTTAACTTTGGGTGGTCAAACTTATTGTTCCATTCAGTAACGTTTGATTCTAGGTTCAGTTATAAATTCCACTGAGATTTTGGTAGTTTGAATTATCCTTTGATATTTTCCATAAATAGGGGTATGGGAATATAGTTTTGAAACCAGCAAACCCTTCTTGATTTGGATTTGTATAGATGAAACCAGGAAAGACAAACTAAGGATCGGTCTGTCTGCCCTGTTTTAGTCTCTGGTTTGGATTTACAGATTTACTGCACCTTGTGTAGGTATCATTGGACAACATGATTTATACCATTAGAAATATATATGTGTCTAGTTCCTAAATCAATTTGTAGATCGTAATTTGGTGCTTAAATGAATGAATTATGGTTAATATACTATGTGATGCCAAATCTGTCCTGAAGTAGAAACTTGACAACATTATGCCTGATTTCAAAAATTCACTATAAACTCTATAAGTTGAATTAGGATTCATATTTTATATGTACAGGAAGCTACAGATGTGTAATTTAATGTTAAATTTATATCAAGTTCTTTGGAAACATGTAGATCCAGATATGTTGAAAATATGAAAGACTGTCTTAACAAAATAACATAATGCATTAAGTATAGGGACTGTTTTGATGAATTTTCAACGATAGGGACCGAAACGGAAGCTTCATAAAACAGAACACCAAAAAGAGAATGAAAACAGATATTTATAGGTTATAGATGCGATTGATTCATAGAATAAATAAATTCAAAGAATCGAGTCATTCGCTAAGATATAAGGACTAAATAGAAACAAATTTATGTTTGATGGACTAATTTATAATTTCACAAGAAGTGTATTTGATATTAATAAATGTAATTTTTAATATTATCTAGATCTAGAGGACCCAAATACTAGTAGATTGGGAAACTAGAAGTTCTCAGTATTTGACACGTATATCAGAGGCACATGTGAGTAGAAACTGGAGGTGACTCCACTTGTTTGCTATGTATTTAAATGTGACAAACGTGATGATTTTATCGTGATATGTACATACATGATGATCTAATTATATGTGCAAATATTGGATATGTTCAACAGTGCTTATATGTGACACGTGTATATGCCTTGTGTAATCTATGAACTTGTTGCAATTAAATGCTAGAAGATATTGCATGATATTAACGGATATGCCTGATGGTATAGTATGAATATTATATTCGATCGGATTTATCGTTATCGGACATATGCTGATACAAATAACTTATCGTTATCTCTATCGTGAATATACATATATTGATTGAAAATTGTATCGGTGACATGACACTTGCACTCTGGACTTAAAAGGCGGGCTTGGCCAATATGTATACATTCTCCATCATTATCGTTTATGAGACTTTATGTCTCCATCGTTATCGGACATATTAGCAAACATATATTAAGACTTCAGGTCTTCATCGTATATCATTTGCCAGCTGGCCATCGTGTCATTTTGAGACTATATGTCTCCATCGTGTATCGTATCATGTCGATTGAGACTTATCATGTTCTGGCGAAACTCTAAAATAAAATCGGAATTGCATTCACTTACATCGTTGCATATTGTATGATTAATAGATATAGTTGGATGCGTATGCTATATGTTGTGGATTTACTAATGATAGTTTCTCTCATTGAGTAGCGACTCAAATAAAGCGCTAATATTTTCCAAGTTTTTAGCATACACACTTTTGAAAGTTGATCAAGCCCGAGGCTAATTGACTTATATATATGGAGTACATGTTATCCGAATGGGCCCCACACTCTTTCTCCTCTACATCATATTATCATTGTACATATAGTTTTTGAAGGAAACGATGAGTGTTATCTGCATTATTGTTAAATATGTTTACATGTTTTGTAAAAAAAAATTATATGTATGCATTTGGATATGAAGGATCTGTATGAATTCATGTTTTATAAATATAATTTCATATTATGAAAAGATTATATGATAGGTTAGGATGTGACAAAACTATTCAGAACGGACGAGATGTTATAGCCTCGTTCTATATGACTTATTTACTCAAGCAATACATCTTCTAAGAATTACCTCAGGAGACCAAGATATTATCTAACTCAATTAATAAAAAAGACAAAAGTACATCGATGATATTTCAATATACTAGATATATTTGTCTCGGCGGTCAATCAAATCCTTTACTAAAATCAGGGATATTTTCACTTAAGTAAAAGTGGGGATGTAGGATAAAAATCACTGTAATTTTTATAAGTTCTGATGATTGGAAAAACTAGAAAATATATGATGTCATTTGAGAAATAACGCTAGAGTAAGAATTGAGATTCTAAATGAAGGATTTGAGCAAGAGATTTGTCATTAGAGCAAAAAAGCATCATTTGGTGAGAGATAAATGTACAAGTCCTTGTTACTCTCACAATAACATCTAACTTGAGTAAGAATTGAAACAGTCTTAGGAGATTATAACAAAAGTGTTTTACTTAAACAACAAACTTATTACTCGATAAAAAATTATCGTAATATCAATTAAATAAATCTATGAATATGCATCTTACTCAAGATAGAAAAGCATGAGTTTAACAAGATAAATTGCCCGAGCAACACATTTTCATAGGGACTCTTTATACAGGAGTTGTTTCAAGAAAGGGAAACTTAACGATCTTAATCAAGTAAGAAACTTTCTTATAACTTGAGTAATAAAAATACAACACTCTGTTACAATACTTAAATCCTTGAAATATATGTTTCAATAGTCAAACCAAATGCTTTATTTGGGTGCGGAATATTTTTACCCAAGTAACACCAGAAGCTTATTCGAGCAAGACATTAATAACATTCTTTTTTAAAATTTCTAAATATGTTTTAAAAGCGAAAAATTTAGAAAAGGTCCATGGATCATGTACAAAAGTAAGAACATAAAAGGAATTACTAAAACTATTACAAGAACATAAAAGGAATCACTAAAAATATTACCAATGAAGTCATACACTATGAGATAAATATGTAATGACATATCATTGGTGTTAAAAATTGCAAAAAATGACATGTGTATCTTCAAGAAGAAGAGAACTAATATAGCCACTTTTGAATCAAATTTATAATATATAAATCATGCAGGCTACTAATAAAAATATCCATGTTAATCAATGATATAGTTGGAACTGATAACAAAAACGAAATGTTTGATTGAAAATTTTCATTATCATTAACATTACTTCGTCTAAAAAAGATTTAATTTTAAATATTAATCTGAACCACATAAAAATAATAATCTAATAAAATTTATAAATGTAAAAATTTAACAATTTTTTTAACATTTTGTTATTTCAATTTACAATGAAAAAAACACACGCACAATGCGCATATAAAATTTACCAGTATAAGGAAAATTAAGGATTTGCATTTTTTCCACCAAGAGAGTCTTCCCTTTTTAGTCTAAATTTTATTGCTGAGGATTTTGGCTAATTTCTACATTTCATTGGTTAGTTTAGATTTTATTTTTGGATTGAATTGATGGTTTTATTTAGGGCGAAATCCATGGTGGCAAAATTCATGGCGGTTCATGAGTTTTGGTATATTCTCTATCTCGGTCCCTATGAGTTCTAAAATAGCTGCTCCGGTCCCTCGGTCTTCACCGTTAGTCAAACTTAACGGGTCACATCAAAAAATCTGATGTGGCATATGTGACCTACTAATTTTAAAAATTTAATAACGAAACTATCCTCTGTTTTTTCTCTCTCATCAAAACTCTCTCTATCTCTCTCTTGTTCTCTCTCAATACCCACTTGAATAAAACTCAATTTTTCTGGGTTGAGATTTTTTCTCTTTCATCAAAACTCTCTCTCAATTGACTGAACTAAAACCCAGAAAAATTGAGTTTTATTCAAGGTTGTGCGTTTTGTTCTAAGAATTTGTGGAAAAGCAGAACCAAGAAAATTGCAAAAATAAAACCTTGAAAATTTCAAAAATAAAACCCAGAAAATTTCTCAAACATTACTAACTTGCATACTAAACATCTGACATACATAAATGAACGAATAAGTATAAGACTTAAATTCAAGAAATTACACTTTAATGAAATCGTGTTATTACAAGAAGAACCAAGTTGTGTTTTTAAATTGAAATGCAATTGCACAAAAAGAACCCACATTGTAGAATCATCAAACGAAGTGAAGCAATGGTCATAAACCACGATGCAACTACGGATCGAGAGGAAGAAGGAGGGAGAGAAGGAGAGAGAGACTAGGAAGTTGGTTTTGATACTAAGGAACCTGTATTAGAACTCAAAACAAAATTGAAGTAACTGAGCTCGGATTTCTTGACAGCCCATTAATTGGAGGCATTGCATTTCACTCAAACATTTCAACAAACAATACGTGGGCAATGTTCTAACTACACTCTTGCATTAATAAACCAGTACCAATGATTCAACGATCAACAATTCTGGCCTTGCGAAACAACGTCACACACTTCTCTTTGGCAAACCCAACACAATTCACTTTGGCAGCAACAAAACACCCTAGCAATTCTCTCGCTCCTTGCACCTCTCTCACTTCTTCAAGTCCTGTAATTTGAGTCTCTGTTTTCACTTCAAATCTTTAGATCTTCAACTGCTATGTTGTCTTCTTGGAGTATCAATCATCTCCAAAATTAGAAACATCAACAAAGACATAAACCCAAACAAAGAACGATCTATCTGTTCTTAATCATCAACAAAGACCAGAGATGATCTGTCTGTACTTAATCATCCATTGTGAATGCCTCTGTTCTTTCGGTTTGGTGAACCAGCCGAATATGGAAACAAGAGAGAGGGAAAGCGGTGGCTCAATTGGGAAAGATTGCAATAGGTTTTGTGGAAAGAAATAAAGAGAATGGAGAGAGGGAGAGAGAGAGAGAGAGAGAGAGAGCAACGTGAGACATAAAGAGAGGAATAATGCAGTTTTGATGCCAGAAGAAGAAGAAGAACTGGGTAGAGTCTGTGAGTGGTGGTTTGGGTTTTGTGGTTAGGTTATGGTTAGGTTAGAGATAGAGTGTGAGGTTTTAGGCTAGGTTAGGTTGTGGTTTTGAGTTAGAGGAAGAGAGCATGTGGTTTTGGGTTGGGCTAGGAATTTATATTAAAGTGGTTGATTTTGTTTGTTCTAATTTATGTGATAAATTCTTTTAAAATTGGAGGATAATTTAGTCTTTTTATGCTTTCTGTTAACTTTGACTGACAGTGTTAAGTCCAAGGACTGGAACAACTATTTTAAAACTCGTAAGGACTGGGATGAAGAATATACCAAAACTCAGGGACCGCTATGAATTTTGCCTTTTTATTTATTAGCCTTGACTCCTAATCTATTTGGAATCAGACACAACAATAACCCCTGAAAACTTTTGCACTTGGGACATCATGATCAAAATATTATGGTTAAGACATTATAGTTCGGCCTAATGCATAACTTACCCCTCAAACTTGTACGTTTCTTTCTTCTGTCACCCTAAACTTTTCAAGTATTCAACTTACCCTCCTGAATTAGTTTAAATTGTTTCAACTACCCCCTAAACATAGTTAAAATGTCTCAATTACCCTCTGAACTTACTTAAATTAGACAATTGACCAACTTTCTTCAATTCATCATGAGACTTTTTTCTGTTCTTTTTTAGCCTTTTAAGTTTGAGAATGATAACTAAAAAGTGAATAAGAGGATCTGAGATTGAACCACATTGAACAAACCCTTATTTGAGACAGTTTTAGCAAGTTCATGGCATAAGTTAAATGTTAAAAAAATTTGGGATGATAAAAAAAGAAAACATGCAAATTTAAGAGTAAGTTATGTATTAGTCCTTATAATTCCTATGGATGACTCCAGCGATGAAGGGAGAGGTGGGTGAGGGTGTTTGGTTGCCGACTTTCCCAACTAGAAATGGACTATATACTGCATAAAGTATATATTATATTATATATGCATGTTATATATTGTATAAATATATAATATATGTAATTATTATTATTATTGTTGTTGTTGCTGTTGATGAGGATGATGGTAATATTTTTTATTCTACTCTTCTCCATATATGATTATTTAATACATGTATTAGTTTTTTTAATTATTTTTTGTCTTCAAAATTTCTTAATGTTACTTTATTTTTTATTTTATAAAACAAATGATAAATTTTATTAACTTGACTGATTATTTGATAATAACTAGATGAGCAACTAACATGAGGTTCTTCTTTCATCGTAAAAATTTTAAAATAAAGATTATATGTCTTGTCATTGTACTTAACCAAATGTCTTGTTATTCTTATTAGATTTAGACCACCACTGCTCGCCCACAATACCACCACGTTGGTCGCCGTTTTCCACTCTTTTTTTCGCCGCCTATTACTCCGCCCTCCCCCTTTATATTTTCTGTCTCTGCCATTGGACGACAATCATTATTATGGACCATGTGTTTTTTAATAGTGAATTGAGGAAAAAAATACTAATAAATGACCATTAATTTTTACTCATAATCATATAAGAATCATGTCACGATAATTATAGTTTCCAAACAAAGAAGTCTAAAATTTATTTGTTTTCATATTAAGGCCACTATTTTCTCTGGGGCTGTTTTTCTTTTATAAGTTTCGGCTAGATTTAACTCATTATTAAAAAAATAATGTAGAGACCAAATCGGATGGTTTCAGAGAGTGAGGAACTGAGTAGAAAATTACATCGTTCCTCTTTCTTGAGCTTGGTGTATTGCTCACATGGTTAATCCTAATCTGCATGAGAATTTCCAGTGATCCGACCAACGGGGTTTTGACAAGTGGCAGAAACCCAATTAACAACTGTATGAAGCAATTAAAAATGCCCCTAGACATTGGACTTAACCTCTTGGGTGGACTGGAAACAAACAAAGTCTAAGGACGCTGTCTCCAAAACTGGTCTCCCATTTTGGTTACAATGTTTGTCTTCTTTGTTCCTCTTAATCTATTTTGGAATCTATCTTAAATTTTTGTTCAGTTCTAAGCTCCTTTAATCACTCTGTGAGATCGTGGAGGAATAAACCTTAATTCGTAGTTGGGTGCTTTGTATGTTGACCGTAATTTGTCCTTTCATCCCAAAGTTTTAGTATTTGTTGAATTACTGGATGTATATCCATTGTGTTGCTCAAAAGAATCTTTGTTACTTCTGGTATTGGCTCAGTCGTAACCCATAGTTTAAAGAATAGTAAATGGGCAATTGACAGTTTAAGCATTTCAACGAGTTTGTTTTACAAGTCATTTTTTAGCAGTTCCTCAACATTAATAAAAATACTCTGCTAAACAGTAATATTTCAAACCATCATCCTATCAATTTGATAGGTTTAGGTGCTTCTTAGTTGTGTCATTATTTTGTAACTATTTTGTAGAAAAAAAGAATCATTATTTTGAAGTGGAGAGCATATTTAATATTAACTGCAAAGCAAATACCAAAAGATCCAAAACAAAACCTGAACGGATTTCCCCTGTGAAAAGATTGAGAAGAGAAAACACTTTGTGGAAAAAAATTAATGCTAAAAACCAGACAAATCTTACACATTGTTTCATACAAATCTTTACAAATTTAACTCTTTAATTTGATTTTCAGTTTTTCTTTTTCATCCGCATTTTAACTTCTGATCTCTGCAACTTCTTTAATTGCGTTAACAATCTTATCATGATTTCCGAATCAATGTACAATGTCAAAGAAACTAGTAAAAATTCCTGCTTCTGTTTACCACAACCACCCCATGTCTCCAAATTGTTCATCAATGCATGTAATGCTGTTGAGAGAAGATTAATCATTTAAGTAGGGAAAATCTTACTGAAAATCGTCGTCGTGATCTACACTGTAAGATGTCCTTTTCAATGGCAAATGATTTCCAAAGCATTGTCTAGATGTTAGTTCTGCATTTTCTGCTCCTTTTAATACAGTTCGCGTTCGTTTCATAATCATTCCTTGTAAAGGCTTCAAAGAGGCAGATAATGTTGCCCTTGCAGGGCCTGCATTGCTAGAAGATTGTAGTAATGGTTTCTGATATTGAGAGAATTTCCAACTTTGGTCAAGATTGTCCTTATTGTTGAACTGGTTTTCATTTCCTTCTGACGGCTTCATCTTCGGATTCGGCTTTGAATCAATAGGAACGAGCTTCCCATCAACCTGGTTTGTGAAAACGAATGTAACCTGCCATGATTCAGTATTCGAGTACAAGAGGAGAAAAGCAAATGACAGTCAGTAGAATGCTTGTCAAAGTAAAAGAGAAAGAATTGCGGAGCGCAGAAACACAAAAGAAGAATACTTGATTGAGTCTAAGTTTGCAAGATGGTCAATTTAATATTTTATTTGGGTTTGTTTATACGAAAAATGGAAAACGATAATTAAAACAAAAAAGCAGATTAAGAAAAATCAATAAACTTCTAAATCACGATCCTTTTAACCTGAAAGCTAAGGTTGATTCACAGCACAAAATATGCTAGCCCTCAACCCGTTATAATAACTTGTATGCTTGTCAGGTTGCTCACAAATAACTCTTCAGGTTTTTATAGGTCTATTTTCTTGTTATTAATTTCCCACTAGAATGCTAAGATGCCATAATTTTTTTTTTCGACCAAAAGAGATGAAAGCAAACATATAGGTTGAAGACAAAACTGCTCGTAACTTAATTCATTCAAAAGAAAATGAAAAATAAATCATAAGAATCTAAAATGTCGGATCACCTCATCGCCAGCTGAAGCTTGAAGTATAGAATCAGGCACTGAAGTTGAGTTGAAATGATGGCCCCAGCTGCCTAAATCCTCTTCTAAAGGAGTTCCCACCTGAAAATATTTATCAAAAAGTAGGTAAAAATTTAATCAGTTTCAAGACATCTAATTATATTAAAAAAATAAAGGAAGCAGCGGTCTCGCAGTGGTCACTGACCTGCTTTTCTGAGCTCTTCAAAGTATGCAAGCATCCAGCTAGTTCAGCAAATCTACCAATATCAATTACCTCTGAATCTGACTGAGCATCGGCACTAGTTGATTCGTTTCCTTCTACTATGTCCTCAAGCCCCCCTTCGCAAAAGAGGCAGCGGGCACAGTTCATTTTTTCATGAATTTCGGACCTATATTCCAAATTAGAAGAAAAATTAACAAGATGGGGAATGAATATACAAGACCACGCTTACTGGTCCATGGAACTCGCATATGACATCTCAAAAACATTCTAATGGCTCAACAATAACACACACAGCTGCATCAACATTAGCGTGAGTAAATACAAAAATCACTGCTCCAGTAACCAAAGGGAATTATCATTTTCATTCTTCATTCAAATTAATAAGAATAACATTTCTTTTCATGGGGTTTAAGGGTTGAAATAAAGAAAATGGACGACAGTATTAATTTAAAGTACATTTTTGGGTGCTCATTTCTAATCTGACGATATTAGCACTGTAGAGCATATGGTGATGAACCCTTTTTCTTTTGAAAGGTAAAATGAGATCCTATAGCACAAGCTAATAACAATTGTTCCACAAATTATATGTAATTCTTGGCCGAGGGCAAACTGTTAATCGATATAAGAAAATTATGAATTAACTGCTTGCAGCAATTAGCAACTCTATGGAAAACCAGTAAACCACTGTTTATTAAATAAAATTTATGCTCATCAAAACTGCATCCATTGTTTTATCACAACTTACGGGATATTTTCACGAAAAGAGAACAGGTCACGAAAATCTTCTGTTGACAAAGAATTTCCCTGCAATATACGCTCACAGTTGAGATGCCGGTTTTATGAAAAAGAGAGAAAACTCAATCATGTAAAAGAAAAACAGCAAAGAGAAACTACCTTTGTTGCAACGCTATCATTTTGTTCATGCTGTATAACTTTTTGAAGCCCTTCCTTTGACATTTGACGCTGGTAAACCTACTAAAAGTACACATATCAAAGGACATGATTAAATATTTCTTATTGAAAAGCCAATCACAGAAAAGATAGGATTTACTAAGCGGAATACAGAGAGTGAAATAGTTGCTGCTTTTCAAAACCTTTTCTTCAGTTCCAGTGCTCAGAAATCTGTAAATATAAACTCTTTTCTTTTGTCCATCCCGCCAAACTCTTGCAGCAGCCTAATTATTATGTGGCAAAAGTA
>CAODLS010182873.1:0-17502 GCA_948243855.1 Flueggea neowawraea | reverse complement strand
TTAAGATAAAAACAATTTTATTTTGTGGAGATCAATAAGTAAAAGGACAGGCAATTCAAGGAAAAAAAATTAATTTATTATTTCTTCCACCTCATATTTATAGTTTTATACTCCCACTTTTTTCTTTCCTTTGTTTCAATTAGTTTATTTTTTATTTTCAAATCTTAATTTTCTAGTGAAGTATCTTTATTATGTTTTATAATTTTAATTCCGAAATTCTAATTATCGATAAAGCAGTTGTTATATTTACATTGATAAAAAAAATAAAAAAAATCAATATATTATTAATTAAAAGGGGGTCGAACATGTTTACCTTTTAGCCTTACCAAATTGTTTTTCTTCCAAAAGAGGGCTGGCTGAATTGCTCCTTGGTTTGTGCCGAATGGAATTGACAACAGGGACTACCAAAAGATGACTCCCCTCTACTCACACACACACACACAATTGATGGTGAGGCTAATGTGTGCTATCACTCAAAGAACTATTTTATTGCCTTGAGAAATTCGGATATGAAGAGAATAAGCAAAACAAAATTTTCTTTTCTCTTGTTTTTAAGAGGTGGCCAAACCCTAAACTAGCAAGGATAGTATGAGAATCAAATTCTCTTCCTATTTATTATTAGGGTTTCAGTTGGAAGGAAATAAAGAGAACCCTAGCCGAATTTTGGAGTATCGAAAAATCAAATTCTCTCTATCCTCCAATTAGGGTTTCAGCTAGGAAAAACAAGGAGAGCAAATAGGAGTGTCACTCAACCCTAACCCTAGCCGATCTTATGGAGTATAAGAGAGAGAATCAAATCCCTCCTCTTTTTTTCTTTTAGGTCACGACAAGGAGGGGGAAACCCTAGCCAAAATCTTCTCTTCGTTTTCTTTCCTTTTAAGTAATTAATTAAATCTCATTAATTAATCACCCTTCTTAATTAAAAGCCCATAAGGCCGAATTCTTAATTGAGCCTAATGAGTGTATTGAATTTCATCTTGGACCCATTTAATTATGTTTTAATCATCAACATAAATTAATGACCCAGCAATAAAAGCAGTCTTAGCCCTAACCCAGATCCTTATTGTGTGCGATCATTTAGGTTCATTCAATGTTGGAAATGGGCCTAAAATTAATTTAAAACCCATAAATCATAATTGGTCTCTAGTAAGACATTATGATTACCCAAATTGAAATGAATGCCAATTACGAATCAAAATAACCTAATTACAACCTTATACAACCATTTGCCTCTCCATAAGGTATGGAACCAGTCACCCTTATTTTTGTTAAAATATTTCCTTGATCTATAAGTGATTCTGACTAAATCAAATAAATGATAACACGTATCACTTTACTTAGGTGTGGTCACACACTACTCATTTTCACTAATCAAGTGGCCGGTGATATCTTCTCTCTCTTCGATTGTGGCAATCCTTTCACTTCACTCACGTTCCTTAGCATGACTCATGGCATACCCAATCATACACATACTTGTTACTCATTGCAAAGAACGTTAGGCAAATGTCAAAGTATACAAGAAATCACCTAAGAATCCATAGTGATTTCAAGTCGAGGGATTCAAGTATAAGCGTTGTATGAGAAATACTTATGAACTTTCAACCATGTAGTATTCTCAGAAGCATATCAATCCAAAACAGTATTCTCTAGCATGTTTTATGTTATCTGATTGATATCTCATATCCTATGACCAGTAAAACACGATCATCTCACAAAGCACATACTAGTCTTGGTTTATTGTCACTCCCATGACAATAATCAACTAGGGATATTTAGAATAGTATTCTTTTATGCTTCAAGGTTTTACTATCCAAATCACATATTTGATAACTTAAGTCGAATGACTATTCATTGATGTTTTATCAAATTAAACATGCACAGGAATTATAAAGGGATAAAACAATGTCTCATAACATATATATATATATATAATATAATATAATCTGAATACAATGCACTGGGGTTAGGGCTTACACTAACAATCTCCCACTAGCGCTACTCCCAACTAGGCATAATCCTAAGACCAAAGGATCTAACATGACATTCATGTCTTGGCCTAGCTAACTGTTTGATTAGTAGATCTGCTACATTTTTTTCTCCAGGAATCTTGCATATCTTCACATCTCCTCTCTCGACGATCTCTCAAATGAGATGGTATCTCCTGTGTATATGTTTAGATTTCTGGTGTGATCGAGGCTCCTTTGCCTGTGCGATGGCCCCCGTTGTTATCACAATGGAGTTCAATTGGATCTAGGAAGCTTGGGACAACTCCTAATCCAGTAATGAACTTCTTAGTCCAAACAGCCTCCTTTGCAGCTTTTGAAGCTGCAATATACTCAGACTCTGTAGTAGAATTGACAACGGTGTCTTGTTTAGAGCTCTTCCAGCTCACAACATCCCCATTCAGAAAAAATACATAACCAGATTGCGATTTTGAGTCCTCAGCATCAATGTAACCATTTACAATGTGCTCTTCCTGTCAGCTATACACTAAGAAGAATCCTTTAGTCCTTCATAAGTACTTAATGATCCCTTTGAAAGCAGTCCTTCATATGCCCTTCAACTGGTATGTGCTTTCAATTTCTTTCCCACTTCGAAGAGTGATGACATTGATATTTTGCCTTGAATTTACATCAGGTTGGGAGGGCAATTTTCCTTGAATTTCTAACTTGTTCACAGTAGAGGCCAATTGACTCATTTGATTCTCTATGTTTTGCATTCTTGAATGGGTATCTTGTGAAATTTGTTCGGTCGTAGTGGCAAATGTCTTCACAATCTCTTTAAAAGATTGAATTTCATCCTCTTCGATTCTCTTTAGAGATCTTTGCTGATATTGTTGCTGCTGGAAATTTTGAGGTCTATTGTCATATCTCAGATTAGGATGATCCATCAATCCTGGGTTGTATGTATTTGAATAGGGATTATACCTTCTCTGTTGTTGGCCACCATAGTTGTTGACAACATTAATCTGAGCATCAAATTCTCCATCATACAGAGAAGGGAAATGATCTGTAAAATGGCCCTCAAGACTACAAATTCCACATATTGGAACTCGTTGGATGGTATTGTTTGGCTCCTTCATAACAAGTGATTTCTCTAGAAATGCTACAATATGTTCCAATCAGTTATCAAGTAGTGATGAACCCACTTCATGAACCCCTCTTGTTGCACCTTCAGTTCGAGAACCAAACTGTTGGGAATAGGTAGCCATGGATGAAATTAGTTCTCTAGCATCTTGGGGCATTTTGTTCAACAACGCTCCACCTGCAGTGGCATCAATCATTGTCCTTTCCATGGTCAATAATCCTTCATAATAGTACTGAATGAGTTATTATTCAGTAATCTAATGTTGAGGACAACTAGCACACAACTTCTTAAATCTTTCCCAATATTCATGCAGTGTCTCAGTATCCTTCTGTTTGATGTCACATATCTCTCTCCTTAAAATAGCAGCTCGGGAAGTAGGGAAAAATTTATTCAAGAACAATCTCACCATTTCAGGCCATGTATTAATTGTGCCAGGAGGTAAATAATACAATAATTCTTAGCTCTGTCCTTCAAACAAAATGGAAAAGCACGAAGTTTGACTTGCTCTTCAGTCACCCCTTGCGGTCTATAACTATAACAAGCAACATGGAACTCGTTTAGATGTTGATTAGGATCTTCCCTTTCAAGCCCATGAAACTTAGGAAGCAACTGAATCAGCCTAGATTTCAATTCAAAGCTAACATTCAATGGATGAAACTGTATACATAATGGTTGTTGGTCTACAGGATGTGCAATCATATCCTGAAGAGTCTGCTGATTTGGTGGAGCAGCTGCTTTTGTATTATTGTTGTTGTTAGCCATTTCTGGTTCAGTCTTTGAATCTGTTTCAACAATAAAGATGTCTTCAGTTGGCGCAGATACAAGTATTGCAGAACTGGAAGCCTGTGCTCTATGTTGTTTAGCCTCTTTTCTCAACCGCTTTGTTGTTTTCTCTATCTTAAGTTCGTACAGAAAACTGCCTGCAGAAGAAGAACGATGCATACAAAGCAAAGAGAAAATTAGAAGTACAAAAAATAAACAAAATTTGAATAACTGATCCCCGGCAATGGCGCCAAATTTGATAGCATGTCAAACCACCAAAATAAATACCTGTTTAGGTGCAATATTTGATTACAGTAGCAAACAAGGTCAAATCATAGAGAACAGTAAAAATTTATTTATTTGACGAAAAGAAAATAAAAACATAAATAAAAATAAACTAAAAGTGCAAGCATTAAATATGAAACCTAGAATGAAAATAAGCTAAAACTAATGATTGCAATGAGTTCGAAATGAAACACGACAACAATGTAAATGAATAAAATGGAATTGCCACAATTGCAAGTAAACTGGAAATATGAATCAGAAAGAATTGACACGGAAAAAAATTGAAAGCAACTGAGAATATGAGTTAAAGAAAATTGAAACGGCAGTTATGAGTGCAACGAAATCGCAATAACAATAATTATGAGAATAACAGTAATAGTAAAAACCTAGTCAAAATACTTCTCTGTTTAATTCGTTGCTCTGATCATCGACACAAGAGGTGAATTTAACTGTCAGAACAGATTGGTTATAGTTGTCGGCAACCGCTCTAAACGACCAGTCTCTACTTATTGTATCGATAATTTCGAGACCTTTGAAAAATTACTTCTCTTACTAATAGACAAACCCCGAGACCGACCTCTGACAAGATTTAATCCATTAGCAGCATTAAGAATTGAATAGACCCAACTCAAGCCTACAAATTCAAGAGCTTGATTTATTTAGACTTGACTATTAAATTCCATAACATAGAAGATGTGCAGCCACAAACAACTATGTTATTCGCTACCTAGGCTAGAAACTGACGAGACCTCGTGTTTCTAACTAGCAATTTATTACTATGTCAATCATTCAACTGCGCATTATTGAGATAATTAACACAACAATAATATAACTAGCAAGCACAAAAATAAAATAGATATTCAAAATAGCAAAGATAAATTTAAAACAAGAGTCTCACAATTTATTTGGATTAAACATCAAAGTATCTTAACTAGAGATAGATTTAGTTACTCGTGACAATGGAAGGGAACCACAAAAGACCAATAGCTCTCTAAAATTGACATTGTTCACAAGTGGAAGAAGAATATAGCCACCACAATTAAAAGAATATTTATTTGTGGCTTCTTTAAAACCTAATTCCCTTCCAATTAGAAATTACTAAAATAACATTAATGCTATTATTAAGCTATTGTTCCAGCAGTAAACATCACTAAAAACCCTTCTAATTTCGTCCATTTAGCTCCAATCCTGAGGCCCAGACTTCCAAAACGTGTTGCCCAATAAAATAGCCATAGCCCAGATTTCGCAACACATATGACATGGTCCTGTCGTATTTCATCCCAAACCCAACAGCACACAAAACAACACCGTTTTGCTCCCTTTTCAACCACCAATCACCTAAACGACAAAGTTAAGCAAAATCAACATAAAACACCATGCAAACAATAATTTACTATGCAAGACAATATAAAAACCTTACATAAAATACGTAACAAATGCAACCTATCAATTGGTTTTTTCTTTTAATAAAATCACATGTATCCATATCCATATATTTGACTAATCCGAACTGAAAAAGAATTTTTACACGTGGGTATCTGACTCGGTTTTTAAATTTTTACACATGAAGGACAATGATTGCAATCATTTCATATTTGAAGGGACGACGGGAGTTGGGAAAAGAACCATGATCTGAGCTATGCTACATGAATCATATGGAGTGGATGAAGTCAAGGTAACCTTGACCTTAAAATGATAAAGTGCAGGTTATAGTTTCAAATTTTTTTGTAAAAATAAAATATTTATTGCATTTGTTCTTTTGACAGGCCAGGGAAGAGTGCAAGATATTTCATCTCAAGGTAAGAGCACTTCTACTTAGTTTCACATTTAGAGTGTGCCTAACTAGTCAAATTAAAGATTTATTTATTTGAGGATAATATTTAATTTATACACCATATATTTAATTACATCTTTGCTAATAATTAATCTATCTGCTGTAATTAAAATACTGTTGAGAACTGGTAATGATAGGGTGAGTCAGTTGGCAGCATCCAAGTGAGAATGAAACTGTCCTCTCAACATGTAGAAGTGAAACTTTCCGATCTGATAGGATATGAGAAGCATGTGATTGAGGAACTTATCAAAGAAACGCATGGCACTTTGTCCAAACAGACTTCTCTATGAAAGCATGAAAATTGTAGTGGTAAATATATATATGCGACAAATCGCATTACAGTCTATTTTAAAAGCAAATATGTCAAACTATTTTAATTATCTATGGATTGAACTATTTGTTGCAGTTATAATTCTATACGATGCAGACAAGATTTCTACGGATGCATTCTTATATATCAAGTGGCTCTTAGAAAGGTATAAAGGGTTCGCTAAGTTCTTCTTTTGCTGTAGTGATGCTTCAAAGCTTCAACCCATTATGAAGCTTTGCTCTATTGTTCAGCTTTTACCACCTTCGGATAAAGAGGTAATATATACAAGAAGGCATAATACTAGCCTAAAAATATTTCTTATAAGATCAAACCACAATAATTTGGCACAAGCCTTACTTAGAGTACAGTTTTTTTGTTTGGTCTCAAATAATTAGGTTGTTCAAGTGTTGGAATTCATAGCCATACAGGAAGGCATAACACTTCCACGTGCTTTAGGGGAAAGAATTGCTAAAAACTATAAAAATAATCTTCGCCAAGCCATTCATTCATTTGAAGCCTCCTGGAGGAAAAGGTGGCCTCTATTAATCCACCATATCTTATCTTTATATCTATGTTGTGTTGTGTTAAGATGTATATGTTCTTCGAAGTTATCCATTCGCACAAAGTCAAGTAATATTGACTGGGTGGGAAAATAACATTGCAAACATTGCCAGGGATATGATTGAAGAGCAATGTCCTAAGCATTAAGTAACTTGTTTTCACTTGGTATATAAATTTAAGCTCTCAAAATATCTTTTCAGTCCTTATATTTGTGTTATTAATAAAAAAATGCATGCTTTCGCTGGCTAAAAGATTTTAGGACACAACATTTGGAGCAAACAAGATATCCTTATTTTTTGTTAAAAAAAAAGTGCGCGCGTAGTTCAAACATGATTTAATAAAATGTTATTTTTATATGTTTAGTTACCGTAATAAAAAATCTGAATTTTTAGACATAATTGAAAATTCGATTATTGTTCTTTATCGCTTCTCTCCCTTTACAATTATTATTTGAATAAATTTGATTATTGTTCTTGCTTTGTTTTTTAACTTATCTTGAATATTTTGATTATTGAACAAATGTTTTTAAATGAGTTTTAAAAAGTTGAAAATCCAATTCACCCACTTTTAAGTTGCCATTTTGGATCTACAAATGTTATTTATCCCACATTATGTATATGTTTTGCATCTGGTTTCACAAGGCTTAAGAGGAATGGTATGACCAATGTGTTCAGGTATATGCAATTCTATTGAAAATGTTGGTTATATGAGAAACTAGATGAAACTATGTGCTATACGGAGTAAAACTCGTAGGAGCCACTTATAGAATCCATTATATTATATTGGGTTGGCCAAAAATTTATTTGAATTATTTGATCAGACCTATGGGTCAATTCTATCAGATGTGGCTAGACATTCAGGTCTCTTCTATTGGTATTTGAAATATCCTTGAGATTTGTTATATTGGAAACTTGGGGCAATACTTTTCATGTTGGGCCATTATTGAATGAAACAAACTTGCATTGCATTCTTATTGTATCTGGATTATTTGTTATCTATTGGATTGCTTGTATATATTGTAACTTTACCAAATTGTTTGATATATGTTGGGTTCCACATTGAGTTGCAACTCAGATAAAGCGAAAAAAATTTCATAGGTACTAGTAGGTTAGCTTTTAAGCCAATTTTCAGGCTTGTGCACATAGCGACGTGACAGAGGTCGAAATGTTGTGGTCACTCTCTCTCCCCTTATTACGCGAGCATATAGGGTTTAAGGATGAGATCTTCATGGCTCATCATGCATTGTACCTTTGTGTACTAGACTTGGCTTGTACTATATTATACGTATTTTATGTTTACGATTTTTGTTAGTTTTATTTGCGAACATATTGTTATGACTCTTTTGCTAGTTCTATCTTGAAAGACTTGTTGTAAATTCGTTTGTATATATGTAAGTATTGATATATGCCATGGATCATACGAGTGTGTATTATACGAGCATGGGTGTTACACTTTCCCAAAATTATTGTTTCACGGTGTGTCTTTTCAAATTCACGGTTCTGTATTTTCAAATTCACAGCGTTCTATTGATATGCTGTTGGTTTGTTATTGATTTTTGTTACTGATTTTATTTTGTTTGTTAGGTTGTTTTTTTTTTGTTGGTTTGTTGTTGAACAAATATACAATGGTCTGTGAATCTATAATTTCTAAAGTTGAAGCCGTACATTCGTACTTTTTAAATTCCTGCTTAAAATATTGAAAGTGGGCCACATAATCTGTAATTTGTGAATCTGGGCCACGTGTATATGTATGAGTTAATTATGCCAATTGTGCCAAATGAAATACTAAATTTGATAACTAGGCAAATACGATTTCAATTTTGAAAAATAGAAACACGCTTAAACTTATTTGAAAAATACCAAATGGAGACTTTTGGATGCATTGAAAAAATGTTCAAACTTTTTTGAAAAATAATAAATGGAAACATTTGGAGACTTTATAAAACTAGCATTTTTTTAGACAAGTTTGGAGCGTGTTTCTATTTCTTAAAATTTGTTTGGGTCTTGCTTAAAAATCAATTTACACATTTCATTTCAGTATTGTGTGATTTTCCCTATATGTGTTTGGCCTTTTTTTTGGCAGTGTGATACATTGATATATGTAGGGCTACAAGCGGCTCGACATTCGTTTCGAAGAAAGCTATTTTGTGACTTGACTTGTTAATAAATGAGTCATGGTTGAATAAGATTTTAATCTCGAATTAATAAATGAGCGGAGTTTGAACACCCAAAAGCTCGGCTCGTAAAACTCGCAAACAAGTGTCAAACTAAATTATGCAAAATATGCTTATGTTGGAATAGTATTTAGTATTTTGTCCACATCGACAAAAGTGCAAGCTTGCATTAATTGACCGTGCCTATAAAAGTAATAGTATGTTCGTATATGATCTGATGTTAGGTGAAACTTGTGAAACAAGTTGAAACTTCTGATTGGTTGCATTTTAAGCATATTTTATGTCGCATTTTATGTTTGTTTTGCATTATAAATTATTATTATTATTCGTGTTTTTGTTATATTTTTATGCTTTTGTAGTGTTTTTAGGTGGAATATTGGTGGAACACAAAGATCCGGAGCTGTTTCTATGCATTTCAGCAAAAAAATTGCAGTTCTGCGTTGCCATATATATATATCCTTAAACTCATTATTCAGTAGTTTTTACATTAACCTAAGGGGGCAGCATGCCCTAGAACTCTATTCTCCTATATTTTGCATGTTTCTTCTTGGTTTGAGTAGCTAAACAATTATCTAGTCAATGTATTTTCAAGGTTCGATTCTAATATGTTGTGAGACTTATGCTTTTATATGTTATTGAGTATTTATTCAGTTTTTGTACCTTAGTTCCTTTATTATTATTTCAATTGATTGATTGATGAAGGCTTGTTGGTTGATTGATTGAGATAATATATTGTTATTTAGGATTGATAGTGCATCACATTAATCCTAATCTAGGTAACGAATAACGTGAATTTATGTGGTTTTGGCATTGTTCATTGTTATGGAACTGAGTAATCTAGTTTAAACGAATCACGGCATTTTCGATTTCACTGGCTAGGATAAAGGTCTCTTTTGTTCTTATTGCTACAATAGATTAAACATTGTCAGGGCATCCGAGGGTTGTCTAGTGGTTAGGAAAATAGTCTGCAGGGCGTCCTGAGGCTATCGATTAAGTAAGAAGAGATTGGTTAATTGAGTGTGTCAATGATAACTACAACTCTGTCTATTCGAATGCTTGATATGTATCTTTCGTGTCTATGATCAACTAAAAAGATTGAACTAAGAAGTACCTTTGCTAGGCTTTATTATTTCTAATTTCCTCTTGACTGGATTTCTATTCTGTTTAATTTAGTTTACTGTTTTTGTCTGTTTTGATATTTGATCTTCGTTCTCTATATTGCCTTGTTTATTCTATTGTTTTTCTTTCAAAAAAATAAGTTTTACCAATCTCTGTGAATTCGACCATTTTCACTGCTATATAGAGGATACATAATAGTATTGTGGACTCCGCCACTAGAACAGAGCATGCATCTGGCCGGATACATGGTCACCCATTTACCCGGGCAACGAAGGTCTTAATAGAGCATTGATATATCAAAGGTTACGATGCCTCGTAACAAGGTATCCCATATCAGAATGTTTTCCCGAAAACATTGAAATATTTATTCAAAATATTTGAAGTACAAAACAAAGTATTTATACCAAAATTCAATCACTTTCAGACAAAATGTTTACTACAGAAAATCATTTTATTTACTTCAGAACAGAAAGTCCGTAGAAAATATATTTATTTCAGAACAAATCATTTGTCTCCAAATATTCTTAAGTCCAGGAAGAACAATTTCTACATAATATACCTTGAAATCCATAACAAAATGTTTGTTACAAAAATTATAATAAATATTAAACCATAATATTTATTTTCAAAAACCATCAAAATTCTCAGATAAAATTTAATTTCCACAATAGAGATTTTCACATACATCAGATTTTTTTAGGAATTTCAATCCTTTAATTATTCCAATTTCATTCCAAGTTCAGCACAAAATATATATATACGGAATTTAGAGGACATAACCTACGTGTCTAAAGTGCTACCACACTCACTTGGACGCCGATCAAATAATCCCGAGCACGGTCCACCAGTGAATGACTGGTCACATCAGAAACCACACAGAACTACAACAGACAATACATACACAGATCAGACATTGTACTGTGGTTGTACCAAAATGCGTGCAAATGAATATGCAAACTCGAATACTCCAACAAACCCCAAAAATCCATTTCGGCCCAAAGTCTAACACGATTATCCAATTATTGCACCTCGATGTAAAATTATCATTTAGTTCCCGAGACTTGGTAAATTACAATTTAGCCCCCCAAAATATACTCAAGTGACCAAATAGTCCTCTAAATAATCCAAACCTCCAAATAAGTCCTCAACCACTAAGAAATTACAAATTAGTCAATAACTCGTAAAATTACGAGTTAGTCTCTAAAGTATTCTAAAATTACTAAACAATCGTCAAATATTTCAAAATATTCAATTCACTCCTCAATATACTCCATATTCCTTTTTTTGGTCCCTAAATGCACAATTACATAATTTGTCCCCCAATTTGGCAAATTACACCAATGGTCCCTAATTCTGCTCCACTCAACCAAAATCGATTACAAGCATACCATTCACTTCCTAACACCCTCTAGAACATAAATCAACCATCAATAAGCATTAAACATCACAAAAATCCCTTCTTTTGCTTCAAAACCGTAGCAAACCCTAGAACCCAAATAAACTCCATCAAAACTCCAATAATCTCATGTTTTCTTGCACAACCAAACCTTAGCAACTTAGATATATCAAAACCCCTCTCATTTCATCCAAGAACCACCACCAATTTGGACATGCAACACCCACTCCAACCCATTTCATATTCTTTCCAAAAACAATCCACAACTCATGAAGAATGACAAGAAAATCAAGTGGGGAAGAGAGTCTTACCTTAAAAATCAGTAATCCACCAAGGTGAAGCAAGGGAGAACGTGTTTGGAGGGTTGGGAGGCGGTTGGAAGGTGTTGAGAGAAGAAGAAACCGAAGTGAGGCGGCTAGGGTTTAAAAAGAGTGCAGTGAACAAGACACAATTTGGAAAATTAAGACACGGTTTTTATGGATAAGACACGGACACGAATTCTGTCTGTGTCTTTGGAGAAATTACTACACGGTTTGGGTACATTAAGACATGGTCAAAAGGGTTGACCGTGTACTCCCTAAACACGACTTTTCTCACCAAAAAACACTTCAATCGATCGCTCAATCGTTCCATAAGACTAATGGATCATAATCCAACTTAAATCCATCCATTTAAATCACCCAAAACATCGATTAAAGGTTTAAACACCAAATCAATTATCAAACTCGAACATACGCACACTCGAACACCATTAAAATGGACCAGATGTTACAATTCTACTGGCCAACCATGAAGGAGGATGCTATGAGCAAAGAGAAAAAATGTGATTCATGTCAACAACATGCTCTTGTTGTGAGTACACCAATTTTTGAACTTTAAAACATCATCGAACCAACACCATTCGCTAAGTATTGACTTGACATTTTGAGACCTTTTCCTCAAGCCACGGAAAGTTGCAAATTTCTCATAATTGCTACTCACAACTTCACCAGTTGGACTGAGGCTGAGCCATTAGCAAGCTTCATATCCAAGAGAATTTTCATGTGTACATTGTCATTTATATTGTTATTTAATAAATACAAGATTTTTCATTTTGGCATACATTTTATCATGTTATTTTGTAATGCATTAACTTGATAAAAGCATCATGAATAGTTCTATCTTATGTTATCAAGTGTGTGACTTGATAGTAAAATCTTAAGATAAAAGAACATTATTCTAAATTGTCCATGGTTGTTCATTATCATAAGAATGATAATGAGTTAAGACTAGTATGCACTCTGAGAGATTATCATGTTTTACTGATCATGGACATGTGATGTTACGCAGAACATAGATACATGTTGGGAACATTATATTGGACTGACCCACTATGAGAAATACTACGTGGAATATATGTCATCAGTATTTCTTTTTGCAGTAGTGATATTTGAGTCCTTCGACATGAATTCACTATTGATTCCTACTTGAGGATCTTTATGTTTTGATATAGTTCAACATCATCCGTAACAGGATGATAATACAAGCTATAATTGGATGTATAGTAAATCATGCAGAGGAATGTGAGTGACAGTAAAGGAATTTGTCCCGTTCTTATTTGAGGGAGATATCTTTTGGCCACTTGACAAGTAGGGCTGATAAAATGCATGGTCGTGCTGGAATGAAATTGATAGGGGTTATCAATATCATTTGTTTTGGTCAGTCTACTTGGGTATCAAGAAATGTTTGATTAAGCTATATAAAGATGACATGATCCATGCTTTATGCTTAATCGAGATATCGTGTGACGAAAAGGATTAAATATCGAACTATGCATTAGGTTTTGTCAATTCATCAAATTCAATCAAGTTGGGTAGTCATAATGACTTGCTAGAGCCCGCTGATGACTTGTGGGCCCAAATGGTAATTTGGGCTACTGTTAATATTGAACGGACCTACAGGGTTACACACTCACAAACTGTGCTATATATTTTATGATGTATCTTGCTATTATTTTATAATGAAATAATTTGTTGTATAATAGTTTAAAAATAAATTAAAATTCATTTGGCATAGTCAAAATATTTTGTTTGACCTAGTCAACAATGTTGAACCAAAGGTGGTTAACATTCAAGTCCCTTTATGTTTCGATGATGAACAAAATGGTGTTTGATACTTTGGTGAAATTTTCAATCCAGCAATGGCTCACTCGAGTAAACAACATGTCCACTCGAGTAACATTTAGCCCAGTTTATTTCACTTGAGTAACAAGGAGACACTTACTCGAGTAATGCATCTTTTGGACATCCAGAGGCTACTGGATGCAATGGTCAGTCAAGTAACGGGACATTTAACTCGAGTAATCCATGCCTCAGTTCACTCGAGTAACTTAAATTCAATCACTAGAGTAATCCAAGTTCCAGAGGCTACTGGGTGCAATTGTCATTCAAGTAACAGGGAATTTCACTTGAGCAATCTATGCCTCACTTCACTAGAGTAACTCAATTTTATCACTCAAGTAATCAAAGTTCCAGAGGCTACTGGTTGAAGTTGTCACTCGAGTAAAAAGGACTTTCACTCGAGTAATACATGCATCAGTTGAGTAACATATCGAAGCCCACTCGATTACGACATTGATCACTCGAGTAACATTTTTGATCACTCGAGTAATCCATTAAAGACAACATCATTCACCTACGAATGGAATAATTAGACCTAATATATCAGAGTTGGTGGCTCTAATGGTCCAAAAAATATGTCACTCGAGTAACACTAGTTTGTCACTCGAGTAAGGTGTTGTAAAAATAGAATTCTAGGAAATGGTTCACTCGAGTAACAAGGATTGTTCACTTGAGTAAGGTGCTATGTCAGAAGCATTTAATGCTCGATTTATCTATCTCACAATGGCTCTAATCAATCCCTCATTGGCTCTTTGGACATGAGAAGGTATAAATACATCAAGGGGACTTCAAAAAGCAATACATAACACTTGAGCATTAATTCCAAACAGCAACAAGCATTCAAGCATTGATTTTCTCTCTCTTATTGATACAAGTTCATTGTTCTTTAATTGCTATCATTATTGCAAGAACCACAAACTCTTATATCATTGGTGAGTGTTTGTAAACACATTTCAAGAGTGATTGTGAGTGGGATCAAATGGTAGATCCTTAGGTTGGTTTTTGTTCTTGAACCAAAATCAAGAACCTTGTAAGAGTTCTCACTTAGATAGAAAGTGAAGTTGTAATCTTTGTGAAGATTGATAGTGGAAATCCTAAGTGGTGATACTTAGGTAGTGGACGTAGGCATCGAGTTGGCCAAACCATTATAAGTTCTTGGTTTTCTTTCTTTTATTGCATTGATTTTTGAAGAGTCAAGGATCCGAGATGGCTTTGAATATCGGAATGCATAGTGAAAGTTATGCATTAAATTGTCCTCCATTCTTTGATGGTTCCAACTTCAATTCCTAGAAGAAAAAGATGACGATACTCCTTCAATTCTATGATATAGATACTTGGAAGGTGATTATGTTAGGTCCCGAAATTCCAAAGAATGAAGATGGCTCTATCAAGGAATACAAAGATTTTGGTGAGGAAGATTGGAAGAAACTCCATACAAATTTCAAAGCAACTCAACTCTTGTATTGTGCATTGAATCTAGAAGATCACAATAGAATTTCATCTTGTGATAATGGTAAAGAGATTTGGGAAATGTTGGAGGTGGCTCATATAGGAACTACTCAAGTCAAGGACACAAAGATCAACATGGTGTTACATGATTATGAGTTGTTCAATATGAAGGAAGGAGAAAGCATCACTAGTATGCTTGATCGATTCTCTGAAATCACTAATGGTCTTGCTTCTTTTTGAAAGGCAATTTCAAGTAGTGATAAAGTCAAGAAGATCTTGTGATGATTGCCAAAGGAATGGGATGCAATGGTTACACTATTATGGAATCGAAAGATTTGAACAAAATGGAGTTCAGTGCCTTAATTGGCTCTCTCATTAACTATGAGATTGTCTTGAAGAATAGAAGCTCCAAGGCCAAACCAAAAGAGAAGAACTTGGCCTTCAAAGCAAAGGAAGTAATTAGTGATGATAAGGAAGAAGAAGAAGATTATGAAGAGGATGAAGAACTTGATCTCTATGCAAAAAATATAAGGAGATACAAATCCTTATTGCAAAGAAGAAAGAGAGACATGAAGAAGGGAACTAAATATGACTACAAAAAGAGTTCATCCTACAAGAAGAAAAGTGATGATTCTTGCTACAAATGTGGCAAACTGGGACATTATGCCAAAGATTATAGAGTTTCAACCTCTAAATCACATTATGAGAAAAACAAGAAGAAAGAGGTCATTATTGCTACTTGGAGTGATGATGCCAATGGAGAAGTCAACCTTGCTATCATGGCTCAAATCTCCTACTCAAGTGATGAGGAGGATAATGAGGTAAATGCTTCTTCTAAAAAAGAACTTGTTGTTGCATTTGAATCATTGAATCATAATTATGAAGAAATATTTAAACTCAACAAGGTTTTGAAAAAGAAGAACAAATCATTAGAAATTGAACAAAAATTGAAAGATGAAATTAATAGGATTCAAAAGGAATTTTCATATGTTGTTAACAAATTTTCATGTGGCAATGAAAATTTTGAAAAATTGGTTTCTTTACAAAGATTTTCATTGTCCAAACATGGCTTAGATTGTGATCCACTTATTAGAGAATCATCATTGATAAACAAATTTTCCAAGCAAAATAAAAATGATTCTGTGAACTTAGGTTTGCGTAAATGTACTAGATGTTTGAAAGTTGGACTTATTCTTGCATGAGTTTGACAAGGACCATCAAGGTGAAAAAGATGTGAATTCCTAAAGGAACCATTCTTCCAAACTTGGTCAATGTGACTAACTCAAAAGGACCCAAAGTTGCTTGGGTACCATTGAAATAAAACAAAATTACTTTTGTAAGTGCAAGTCAAGAATAGAGTATCCTCAAGCATGTGGTACATTGATAGTGGATACTCAAGGCACATGAGTGGAGATAAAAGCCTATTTGTTGAAATCAAAATGAAGAATCATGGACATGTCACATTTGGTGACAACAATAAAGGTAAAATCATTGGTATTGGTAAAGTGGGTAAGGAATGTTTACCAACCATTGATAATGTTTATTTAGTTGATGGACTGCAACATAACGTGCTTAGTGTCTCGCAATTATGTGACACGGACTATGATGTTAGATTTGAATCGACTTATTGCACGGTTTTAAAAGATGATAAAATTGCATTTGTTGGTTTTAGGCATGAAAATATTTTTTTTGTGAACTTGCATGATGCATCTTGATTTAATGAAAAATGCTTGGTATCTTTGGATGAAAATGCATTTTTGTGGCATAGAAGATTAGGTCATGCACCATTGCCTTTGATTTCAAAACTAGCAAAAAATGATATTGTTAAAGGTTTACCAAAGTTGCATTTTAAAAATGAGCATATGTGTGAACCATGCATTATAGCTAAACATACTAGAGGTTCTTTTAAACCAAAGAAAGAGATTTAAACATATAGGATTTTAGAACTTGTGCATATGAATTTGATTGGACCTTCTAGACATGTTAGCTTTGGTGACAAATTATATACTTTGGTGATTATGGATGATTTCTCAAGATTGACATGGGTTAGATTTCTTGCTAATAAAATTGAAACCTTTAATGAGTTTGCTAAGAGGTGTAGATTGGTTTGAAATGAAAAGAACATATCTATCATTGCCATTAGAACCGATCATAAAGGAGAATTTGAGTTCAAACCTTTTGAAGATTAGTGTGATAAGCATGGCATTGAGCATAATGTTTTGTCACCAAGAACTCCACAACAAAATGGTGTGGTGGAGAGGAAGAGTTGAACTTTGGAAGAGATGTGTAGAACAATGCTAAATGAGTATGAGCTTCCAAAATACTTTTGGGCCGAGGCTACGAACACTGCTTGCTATGTCATCAATT
>CAODLS010182789.1:0-12670 GCA_948243855.1 Flueggea neowawraea | reverse complement strand
AATAATAATGGTTTTAAAACCATTTCGAAATCATTTCCATACAAGGAAGGCAACAGACAATCACCCAAATTGATTAACTAAGTTATTAAATTTACTAAGAACGTTTACGTTCTAAAGTTCGGAATAGCCAAAATATTTCCGTTTAGAAGATTTACCAAAACTTATCTTTATTATTATTATTTTTTTCAAAGTATTTCAAATAATTTTTTCCAAGTTAGCTTCAGACAGGAAATTCCCCAAAGTACTTTCAGACAAAAATATTTCCAAAATATTTTTCAAAAGGAAACCATTTTTTCAAAGCATTTTCAGACAAAAACTTCCAAAGTATTTTCAGAGTAAATTTTCAAAACTTTATGGGACCTGAACAAAATATGTCGAGTCAGTCGGACTTGATAATAGCCACTTAATCACTCAATATAGCCATTTAGGCACAGGGTATAGTTTAGCCACTAAGGCGAGTGTAAGCCACTTAGACACTCAACATAGCCACTTAGACAAATGATACAACACCAGTGTATCAAAGCTACGCTACCCTGTAGCTGGGTGTCCCAAATAAAAATGTTTTGCCAAAAACATTCGAAATTACAAATTCATTCCAAATTTTCAGACAAAAATATTTATTCCAAAAATATTTCAAAGCACTGAAAATACATTTATTCTTTTCCAGATCAGAACTGTCATTTCAGAACAAAATATTTATTTTAGAAAACATTCTTAAATCCAGAAAGAATATTTTCTACAAAGCGTTTCTGAAATTCACACAAAAGATTTATTTCTAAAATTTGTAATAAACATTAAACCATAATATTTATTCTCAAACACTTTTGAAATTCTCAGAGAGAAAATTTCATTTTCACAACAAAGGTGTCACATAGACAAATTTTAGGATTCCTATCCTTTAATTATACCAGATTATATGCAAAGGGTCCGACAAATCAAAAATGATATAATTTTAGAAGACACAGCCTATGTGTCTGAAGATGTCATCCATTCACCTAAACACCGAGCTAATAATCCAGTCGCGATCCATCAGTGAAGAACTGATCGCCTCGGAAACTAAACAAAACTGACAACAGAGATTTATTACAACAGAGTCAGATATGGTACTGTAGCATTACTGAATATGTATGCAATGCAATGCAGACTTGGACCTTCGTGGTCACTGAAAATCTACCACAGATGAGAATCCATCAACCTCGACTCTAAATAAGAAATCTATGTAAAATTACAATTTGGTCATCGACCAGTGTAAAATTACGTCTTAATTCTCAAGACTTAAAAAATTTCAAAACAACCCTCAAAGTATCCTGGGATTACCGATTAGACAATTCATAAGTCAGAATCCTCAAATTCCTCTCTGAACTCCCATAAATCGCTAATTTAGCCTAATTCCTTACAATTACAAATATGTGTTCAACTTCTCCAAAATTACAAATCTAATCATTGACCTTTCAAAATTACAAATCTATACTCCCAATTTTTAGAAATTACAAGTCTAGAGTCAACTTTCCAGAAATTTACAAAACTAGCGACGACCATAAATTTATTCCAAAAAATACGGAACTCTCGATTCTACAAATATCAAAACCAATCATATATCCTGACTCTAATCGATCCCATGAACATGAATCCAACCTCAGATTCCACAAATAAACTCCAATCGTCCTAAAAATCATCAAACCCGAACCTAACCTAGGTCCACCAAAAACTCATCAAATCGTTCGATTCAAAGCTTGAATCGTATTCATCTAAGTCATATCTAACATGATCTAGCATCATCTAACATCCATTCATCAAGAATCATCCGAAAATTGAAACCCATTTCATTTTCGGCCTAAAATGCATTTTTATGAATTAATGCATGAAAATGAGTTTAAAAGGAAGAAAGGATGTTGATATTACCTCAGATGATATTAAGGAATGATGGGTGACCAAGGAGAGAGAGACCCAGACGAGATTGAGAGAGTTTTGAGTGAAAATGGCAGAAAAATGACGAAGAGGGTCGGGTTTGGGGTTTAAAAAGACGGGCTGATAAAAACACACAGTTTTAACGAAATAACAAAGCCATGTACGTCATCTCATGCTCAACGTACGTTATGGTCGTCCACAACGTGCGTCATACACTATCCATAATGTGCGTCCACAACAAGAATAAAACTCCTAATTAGTCATGGACTCCTAATTAATTAGTGCATGTGTCGAATTCATCCTTGTTAAACAAGGAAAGTGACTCCTAAAAAATAGGAGAGGTGGTGTGTGCCGAATTTTTTCCTCCTAATTAGGATGAGTGTGCCAAATTTTCTCACTCCTAATTAGGTTAGGTTGTGCTGAAACTCTAATGAGTTTGATTAATGTTATTGGGCTTTTAATTATATGATACATTATCATTTAATAAACCACTCATATGGGTTGAATTATGTTACATATAATTAAATACCCATAACTCTAATAACTAGTGATTTATATTAAAAGCTCATTACATTAATGGACTATGCATTAAATCTTATTTAACACATAAATCATAAAACATTGAATTATTATTGATTAATCAAATTAATCATCTTAATAATTCAATTACTACAAAGAGAGAATCTTTGTAACCAATCCATATCTTAATTGTGTTTGATCCTATAGGTTCATTCAATGTTGGCAATAAGCCTAAAATTAATTTAAAATCCATAAATCATAATTGATCTCTAGCAAGATATTATGATTATCCAAATTGAAATGAATGTCAATTATGAATCAACATAACCTAATTATAACCTTATACAACCATTTGCCTCTCGATATCATGATTAGCATAAAGCATGGAAGTCGATCACCCTTATTTATGCTAAAACATTTCCTTGATCTATAAGTGATCCTGACTAAGTCAAACAAATGATAACACTTATCCCTTTGTTTGGGTGTGGCCACACACTACTCAGTTTCACTAATCAAGTGGCCAGTGATATCTTCTCTCTCTTCAAGAGTGGCAATCCCTTCACTTCACTCATGTTTCTTAGCACGACTCATGGCATACCCAATCATATCCAAACTTGTTACTCATTACAAAAATAATGTTAGGCATACGTCAAAGTATACGAGAAATCACCTACGAATCCATAGTGATTTCAGGTCGAGGGATTCTAGTATAAATGTTGTATGAGAAATACTTATGACCTTTGAACCATGTAGTATTCTTATAAGCGGATCGATCCAAAACACTGTTCTCTAACATGTTCTATGTTCTCTGATTGATATCTCATATCCTATGACAAGTAAAACATGATCATCTCACAGAGTATATACTAGTCTTGGTTCATTGTCATCCCCATGACAATAATTGACTAGGCATATTTAGAATATTATTCTTTTATGCTTCAAGGCTTTACTATCCAAATCACATATTTGATAACTTCAGCAGAATCATTATTCATGGATGTTTTATCAAATTAAACATGCACAAGAATAATGATGAGATAAAACAATGTCTCATAATATATATATATATATATAATATAATATGTATATAATGCATTGGGGTTAGGGCTTACACTAACAATCTCCCACTAGCACTAGTCCCAATCAGCCATAATCCTAAGCCCGAAGGATCTAACATGACCTTCATACTTTGGTTTATCTAACTGCTTGGTTAGCAGATTTGCTACATTGTTTTCTCCAGGAATCTTGCATATCTTCACATCTCCTCTCTCGATGATCTCTCAAATGAGATGGTACCTCATGAGTATATGTTTGGATTTTTGGTGTGATCGGGGCTCCTTAGCTTGTGCGATGGCCCCGTTGTTATCACAATGGAGTTCAATTGTATCTAGGATGCTTGAGATAACTCCTAATCCAGTAATGAACTTCCTAATCCAAGCAGCCTCTTTTGCAGCTTCTAAAGCTGCAATATACTCAGACTCTATAGTAGAATCGACGACAGTGTCTTGCTTAGAGCTCTTCCAACTTACAACACCTCCATTCAGACAAAACACATAACCAGATTGTGATTTTGAGTCCTCAACATCAGTTTGGAAGGCATCATTAGTGTAACCATTTACAATGAGCTCTTCCTCTCTGTCGTACACTAAGAAGAATCATTTAGTCCCTCGTAAGCACTTAAGGATCCATTTGACAGCAGTCTAGTGTTTTTCACCTGGATCCTGTTGGAACCTGCTTGTCATGCTTAGTGCATATGCGACATCCAGCCTAGTACATAGCATGGCATACATGATAGATCCTATAGCTGAAGTATATGGAACTTTACTCATGTATTCCCTTTGTTCTCTTATAGAAGGATTATCTTTCTTACTTAGAACAACTCCTTATTGTAAAGGTATATAACCTTTCTTGGAGTCAACCATACTGAAATGCTTCAGTGCTTTGTCTATGTACTTCTCTTGACTTAGTCCCAAGAGTCATTGTGATCTATCTCTATAGATCTATATACACAGTATAGTTTTGGCTTCACCTAAGTCGTTCATAGAGAAACACTTCCCTAACCTTTACTTAACATTTAACAATGTTGGGATGTCGTTTCCTCTGAGTAGGATGTCGTCAACATATAAAATCAGAAACACTACGATGCTCCCACTATTCTTCTTGTACACACAAGACTCATGTTCATTCTTGAGGAAACCAAACTCTTTGACTGCCTCATCAAAGTAAAGATTCCAACTTCGGGATGTTTGTTTCAATCTATAAATGGATCTCTGAAGCTTACAAACCTTATTAGGATCCTTAGGATCGACAAAGCCCTCGGGTTATTTCATGTAAATAACGTTAGGCGTACGTCAAAGTATATGAGAAATCACCTAAGAATCCATAGTGATTTCAGGTCGAGGGATTCTAGTATAAGCGTTGTATGAGAAATACTTATGACCTTTCAACCATGTAGTATTCTCATAAATGGATCGATCCAAAACACTGTTCTCTAACATGTTCTATGTTCTCTGATTGATATATTATATCATATGACCAGTAAAACATAATCATCTCATAGAGTACATAATAATCTTGGTTCATTGTCATTCCCATGACAATAATCGACTAGGGATATTTAGAATAATATTCTTTTATGCTTCAGGGCTTTACTATCCAAATCACATATTTGATAACTTAAGCAAAATCATTATTCATGGATGTTTTATCAAATTAAACATCCACAAGAATAATAATGAGATAAAATAATGTTGCATAATATATATATATATATATATATATATAATATAATCTGGATACAATCCATTGGGGCTAGGGCTTACACTAACACTTTCACTCTCTTTCAGCCCATGTAACAACAATTGTTCTAATGGCACCCAAGAAAAGGAGCAAAATCCAAACCAAGATGGCTCACGACACTCCAAAGAAGACCAAAAATGAAGAATCATCCAGAGAAGTAAAAAGGCCCCATATAAGTTCACAAGAAAAATTGGTTTTCACAAAATCTAGTATTTCAGTCTCATCTCCGTCCAAGGAAAGGAAGAAACAAAAAGGAGTGATGATGGAGGAGGAGTTTGACTCCACACAGTTTGTTGATATGAAAGTTGCCAAGCTCTTCACTAATTTACAACATGTCAAGTTCTCTGACTCGAAAGTTTTTGACTTCAGATTGTTAAAGGATGGAGAATTAGACATCGAAGAAGACTTTCTAAGGTTTGGGTTACGGGATTTCTGTGTCGAGGCATCAAATTTCTACCCGAAGTTGATTCGAAAATTCTACGCCAACGCTCGACATTGAGTAAATAAGGACATTGAAGATATTTTATTTTACCAGACGATTCGAGTTCATGGAGTTGATGTTGTCATTGAAGAAAAGCTGTTGAACAAGCTATTATGGCTACCTATGTTTGGAATCAGGGTAAAACGAGAAAAGGATCTCAAAGAATATGTCAACACGACAGGGAACACAATTGCAGTTGACACTGCAAAAAGCAGGGAGTATATGCTTGATCAATTTGGCGTGGTGAAACTAGATAAGAAGGTCAAGCTACTAGATCACAATGACTTCGATGTCAAATGGAAGATGGTTCACACCGCCTTCACAAAGATTCTTCAATCGAAGTCTCATACCCAATCTCCTCTCACCAATTAAGATGAGATCACGATGTATATGATGATGAAAGGAGAGCAAATCAATTTTGCCTGGGTAGTAGTTGACTGGATCTTTGATAAAGTCAAGAACTTCAACCTCCCTACATTCGATGCTCTGGATAGGCAAAAAGAGGAAAGCATGCCTTCTGGAAGACACCTCACTCGCATCTTTCAGTATTTTAAAATTGATTTGGGCGACTTCGATCAATGACAAGTCATTGAATCCAGAAAAATCAGGATTGAGTCCCTTCGAAACATGAAGCTCTACAGGACAGTTGGAAGAGGCTATGTCTTTCAACTGTATATCAGAGAAAAGGACCAGACGTTCCATAAAAAGGATGAGTCTAAAAAGCCAAAGGCCAATGAGGTGATTTACATTCGAAAAATTACTGGGGAGAAAAGGAAAGTACATAGATAAGCAACTCCTCCAACTGAGAAAATGGCACCTCCTCAACCTGACGTAGGTGAGGGATCTCAAAGAGCTGAGGCATTATTCGTCACTGAAACCCAGCTTGATACACTGAAGCAAGTCCTTCTGGAGTTTAAAGCTTCTTCTGAAGCATTTCAGGCAGAAACCAATGCAAACTTCGAAACGATAATCAACTTGCTCCAAGCGCACTTCATAGCTCAAAACTGAGCATGTTGTTCCTTCATCACCAAAAGTACCAACACCACCACCAGAGAAAACTGAGGAAGAAAGGGAAAATGAAATGACCCTTGAGCAAGCAAGGGAGATTCTCTGCCTCTATAAGGAACATGTTGGTACTCTTGATGAGTCAACGTCTGAATCTTCTGAGTCTGCGAATGATGACCCTCCACCTCCTTCGATTGTTGAACTTGACACTGATAGAGGTGAAATTCACGAGACTCCATTCTATACAGTTGAAGAACCAGAAGAATCTGACCTTATTGATGACAATGGGTCTGATATGGAGGAGGTATCCTCTATAAATGCACCTGCTGAAGCACATCCCACTGACCAAATTGTTGAACCAATGATGGAATCCCACGTTGAATATGATGTGCATATGACAAAGGAACCAAGTGACCCTGAAGTGCAAACAGGTTGTGCACATGAAATTTTAGTAGAAAAGGAACATCGTGAAGAGCCTGAGGTGCAAGCGGAGGAGGAGCACAATGCATCTGATGTGCCTTTGCCTGAAGCTAGACCTAACATTAAGCTAACATTTGCAAAGGTCTGATATACTTTTGAGGACCCACCAGCAGAAGCTAGACCTGCCAATATCATTCCTCCTACTATGCCTCATGAATAGAAGTCTAAAACGACCAAATCTCGTCCATCTTCATCTCAACGTCGCTCCAGTATATACAAAGACATTGATCATGTAGTATCCCGTACTTTTTGATTATGATCCATATAGTTTTCGCTTCTGAGGAGATATGTCCCAGATCCGTCCCAGGTTTTGGCTCCACAGTCCGTCGAGGTTAGACCGGATTTGTCATATGATGAGGTTTCGCTCAGGATCGTTGACCGTCAGATCAAGAGACTTCGGAACAAGGAAGTCGCTTCAATGAAAGTGATTTGGAGACATCATTCCGTTGAGGAGGCCACTTGGGAGGCCAAGGAGGAGATGCAGCGTAGATATCTGCACCTGTTCAACGCAGTTTATCCGTAGGTCAGTATATACAAATTTGTATTTTTGCATTCTTTGCATTTCATATGCATTTTTTCATATCATGTTACATACTGGTACATAGACTGAGTGTTGAGTATACACTGTCTACAGTGCGAGGCTGAGATTCTAGATTTTGATATGGGATTTTGGGAATCTAGAGTTGATTCTAGATTTGATTTTTTTGTTTTGAAATTCAAGGACGAATTTCTTTTGAGGGGGAAGTATGTAATATCTTGTACTTTTCGATTATGATCCCTATAGTTATCGAATATGACATGGAGGACTTTTGGGAATACTGATGGATGGTATATGATGTTTATGATGGAATCATGTTAGGTTGGATGTTATTAAGTGTTAGAAATGATCAGGGAAGAGTTCAGTAACAAGAGAAGTCAAGAAAGGAGAAACCAGGCATTTAACTTGCGTAGGTAAGAGAATAACGCACGTTAGGATAGCTTAACGTATGCAAGCTTTAGGCTAACGTACGTAAGGCACTATTTTTGCAGTATACGTGTTTTCAACGATTGACGTACGTGTGTTGGGTTTTCATGATGATTCACGTACGTGAGATGAACAGTGACATACGTGAAGTCGGGCCTGGTGCGTCCATACATGTACGTAAGGGTACCCTAATGTACGTGAGACATAAATTGACGTACATGAGGTGTGTTTCAGACACCTTTAAAGCTTTCAAGAAACCCGATTTCCTCATTTACAACTCTTCTCAATCACTCAAAACTCTCTCAAATCGTCTGGGATTTCAAAGCTTGGTTCGTCCATCATCCATAACCATTTTAAGAGGTAAGATTACATATCTTTCTTGGATTTAACATCTCTTTCATGCATTAATCCATCAAATCTGTTTTGGTCCAAATGGGTCTAAGGTTTAGATTTTTGAATAATTCTGAGTTAATGGATGCTAAGGGTTGTTAGATTAGAGTTTATTGAGGTTAGAAGAACATGTTTCAAGCCTTGAATCTACAGATTTGATGAGTTATTGTGTTAGCTAGGGTTTGGTTTGAATTTTCCCAATTTGAGGAAAATTCGTTGATTGTTTGTGAAATCTGAGTTCAAATTCGTGTTCAGGGGATGAATTTGAAAAGGAATGTGTGTCTGGTTTCCTTGGAAAGCAAGCGGAACGCAATTGTGGCATTTTCGTAAATATTTTCCCGACGCAGCATAATTAGGTCATTTTTTCAAATACTTTTTGCCGTAGATAGAATTGTGAATTTTAGAGACTTTGAGGATAAATATGATTTTTGGGATTATAGAGACTGACTTGTAATTTTTACGAATCTAGGCTAAATTTATGTTTCTTAGAGTTCGGGGTCGAATTTGGGGATTCTGACCTATGGATTGCGAGTCAGTAATCTCAAGGTACCTCGAGAACAGTTTCATGAATTGTCGAGTCTTGGAAACTAAATCGTAATTTTACATCAATCGGGGACCAAACTGTAATTTTAAGTAGATTTTGGCTATAAAGTGATAGATTCACTTTCGGATTATATTTTAGGCGACTTCGAAAATCTGCATTTGCATATCATGCATTTGAGTATTTGTCACAGTACCGAATTATGATATTTGTGATGTGCTATGTGTACAGCTTCATCTCATTGCCAGCGAGATCAGCCACTGACGAGTTGGACTTGATTGGTGCTTTGGCTTGGATTGCCAGGTGAGTGAATAACAGCTTCGGACACATTGGTTGTGTCTCGAACTCTATTTACGTATTTTTGATATGTTGGATATATGTATCTGAAAATGACTAATCTAAAGGATTGGTTGAAATAAAAATGGTTATTTGTGAAATAATCGGATTTGGATTTGAAATGGTATATATGTATTATATATATTTGTTATGATTTGAAGTGCTGGATTGCATGATATGATTTTGTACTATATGATAGTACATTTTGGTTTTGATAGGGGGACACATGTGCTACTCAGTATGTAGCCTTTGGTATACCAATGTCTGATAAAACCCAGCTACTAGGGTTGTCAGTAGTCATATTGCCCCGATCAGGCACATGATCTGTTATGGTGGAGGCGAGTCCCTATCGATATGGCTGGTCCATAGATTTGTGATAGTTGGCAGAGTCCATATCACGCCTATTTAGTCCCTTATTGCCTGTATATGTTTTGACATGAAAATGATGATTTAAAATCTTAAATGATTTTAATACTCCTTCGTGCATGTCGTTTGTTGTAATTGCAAATGGTTTCGAAATGTATGTTCGAAAGGCTATTATTGTATAATGTGTATATTTATATATACTATGAATACTGCTTGTGGTATTTGCGAACTGTTTTCAAAATAGACTCTGTGAGACACGTATGAGGTGCTCTGGAGTGTTATTTCTTCCTGGAATTCACATGCCTAGTAAAATCATTTTAAAAAGAATATTTATATACTTTATATAAATATTCAATATCAGAAACTGAGTTAATTTGCAGAAAATATTTACATATTGTATAAATATTATTTGTCGAAAACGAAACCAACATTAATAATCACATAATCAGGATTATTAATTAGCCAAGGCATTTTTATTCCATTTTCAGAGAAATGTTGATCACAACAAAAACATAATTTAGGAGACACAACCTATGTGTCCGAAGCTGTCATTTCACTCACTTGGACGTTGAGCCAATAATCAAAATCTCGGACCAGGGTCAGATATCACATGACATAGTTGACCATATAACATACATCGGTGGATGGTTGACCACCTCGGTCAACAAACTGAGCTGAAACAGAATAATACCAAACAAAGTAAAAAAAGTGATAATGGTACTATAAATGTACAGAAATGCGTGCACATGCATATGCAGACTCATACCCTTAAACAATGCCCAAAAACTCATTGCGGACCCCAGTCTAACATAATAAGCCAAAAATACACCTCGGTGTAAAATTACACTTTAGTCCTCCGGCTTTCGGAAAAAATACCAACTAGTTCTCAAGATATTCCAAATTAATAAACAATTCTTAATGTCCCGAAATCATTCTTAAACACCCAAATATCAAAATATTCAAATAAATCTTCAAATATAAATACCAAACTCCATTTTTCTTTGATAACTTATAAATTTTAAGAGCATTTTTAGTGCATTAACCCATTTAGGGGTTAATAAGAGTGTTATATCAGTAATTTATTAATTTTATACTTATTATATTATCTTTCTCTAATCTTTAATATCTTATTATACTATATTATGAGAACCACAATTACTTCATTTATTATTTAATTTATTTACAATATGTAAATAGTAACAAATATATTTATTTCATATAAATAGTTTTGTGAGTCAATATTTGAATTAAAAATAATATTTAAAATAAATCCATCAAAATAAATTACTACAAAATAAAATAAATAGTAAATTGGATAAATATTTAAATTGAAAAAATATATTTATCAAGATATTCAAAATTAACCAAATAAAAATACATTATGCAAAATGAAAAGAATGTTTACAATTCATATTCTAATAAACAAGAAAAAAATGAAAAAAAAATTCTAATGTTTGAAATATATTTATTATAAAATAATTTAATTGAATTTCTGAAAAGTATTAATTTTTGAAAATAAATTTAAACATTTGATTAGATAAATATTTAAATTAAAATAATATAATTATTAATGAGAGGACATTTGAATAAACTATGGTAAAAAAAGAAAGAGAGAACAATTTGTGAAATAATAAAAAAAATATATAAAAAATATTAAAGCAAATGAGATTCATTTTGTCAGTAGATCGCATTGCTTCATCCGCTTTAAAATTTTGAAGCCAATCAAGTGGCCAGCCTTCCCCTAATGGATAAGGTAGGCCACGTGGACAACTAATACTCGATATTAACCGAACATTAATTGTGCCCTAAATTTTCAACCCCACAAAATTACTTCAATATAAAAAAGAAGTGTTTATATGGAGAATTATCTAATATTCAACTCCCCCATCAAAGTCAAAACTAATTTCTCTTCTAGACACTAATGCAGTCTCTCTTCCATTAAATTGACACAGTACTTTAGACCCAAAAAAAATAACACAGTACTCCCATGAGTAAACAGGATAAACCAGAGAACTCATAAACACCAGTGTGTGGTGGTGGTGGCGGTGGCGGCCCACTTTTATCATTTATCAACACTCCTCTACTCACTTTCCTCTCACTCACTCACTCACTCACTCACATTTTTCTTTCAAAATTAAGAGAATATTTCAAAATTAAATAAAAAATTATCCACCCACCACTACCATCACTCTCAATTAACAAAACCCCATCCTTGTCATTTGCAGATGTTTACTGCTCTCTCTCTTCCTCTGAAGCTTCCTTCAAACCCTAAGTCCTAACTATTATAGCATTATTTACTACTAAAAAGTAAATTCAAATATTATAGATTTAAATATGTAGCAAATAATATAGGAAAAATAGTGAAAACCAAGCACTAGAAGCACACCAGCAATACCCAACAAGCTCTATTTCTCTCTCTCTCTTCAAAATTGTTGCTGTTTCACTTTCTGGGTCTCGACGAAAGCAATAAAAACCAGAAAAAAAGGAGGAAAAAGAGCCATGGTTGCAAGTAACAAAGACCCAGTTGAGCACCAAACAAGAGAGAATGTGAATGGGAATGAAGAAGAAGCAAAGCCATAACCACCAGGATTTGGTGTTGGAATTGGCTGCATTGTGGTGGGTATTATGGGAAAGGCAGGCGGAGCGGAGGAGCAGCAGCCACTGCCGGCGAGGAATGAATTAGGGTTAGAGCAGAATGTGGAGAGTGTGTGTTGTGGGTTTGGACTATTCAATGGCATTTTTATGTTTGTTGGGATAAAATGTGTGTCGGTGCTTGTGTTGTCTCTGGCCGTGTTTCTATCTGCGGTCTTCTGGTTGCCTCCTTTCATCAGATTTGCAGATCAAGGTGATCTGGATCTCGATTCCAGGTTTAAAGGTTTGT
>CAODLS010182761.1:0-12457 GCA_948243855.1 Flueggea neowawraea | reverse complement strand
TTTAAGGCTTGTGCCGAATTTATTCCATGCCCTAATCACATTAGGTTTGGCCGAAATTCATCATGGGTTTCTTAATGTTATTGGGCTTTTAATTATATGATACATTATCATAATATAAATCTTATACATGGGCCAAAATATGTTACACATATTTAAGCATTAAACACATGATAATATATATGATTCATATTAAAAGTCCATAACATTAATGGACTATGTATTAAATCTTATTTAACACATAAATTATAAAATCCTAAATTATTATTGATTAATCAAATTAATCATCTTAATAATTCATTCATCACTAAGAGAGAATATTTTGTAATCAATCCAATTCGTTCTTTGTGTGTGACCCTATAGGCCCACTTGAAATTGACAATGAGCCTCGTTTCAATCTTTAGGCCCAAAGTCCATAAGCGGTATCTAGTAATACATTATAGCAACCCAAAATCAAGTGGTTGTCAGTGAACCGAGTTAATCTTTCACAGTCTTCACCAATTTCAATTTTAATTCTTCCATATGTTATAACAAATATATTCAGTCTTCACCAATCTCCGCGCTCAGTACAATCCTCCGCCTCCACAGAACCCTTTCTATGTGCTCTTAGCTGAATTGTTTCTGATGGACCACTCCGCGGCTCTCCTGCAACGCTACCGTCGCGATCGCCGCAAGCTCATCGAGTTCCTCTTGTCGTCTAACCTCATCAAGGAGGTCCGTACTCCGTCCGGTCCGGCCACTTCTCTCTCTAACATTGATTTTGATTCTCTCAGCGCCGACTACATACACCACTGTCTTCAATCAGGTAATTATATTATAGTTACGAATTTTGATTTTTTTTAGTTGATTTTTGAATTTTGCTATTGAGGAATATTTTATTTCTGTTGTTGTGTCAGGTGGTGTTATCGATGTTTCCGAAGCGAGTAAGAAGTATTTGGACGAGTCTGCTTATCCGGTCATGGTAAGGGGCAAAAGTTGAAAAAATTTAGCTGCATTTTTTTTTTTTCGACTAGGAAGTTTGGCTGTATTTTGCATGAAAGCTTGTGAATTTTGTTGGTTTTCAATGTTATGCTTTGTGGTGAGCAACTTTTGAGTGACGAACGATTGAGGTGCTCGGCTTGGTAGGAATGTGAAGGAGTAAGAACTGCATTTGCGGTGTTGCTGATAGAAGTGTTGAAGTATTATTAGGGAAGTTTTCTATTGGTTAATGGTTTATGAATTGTGGATATTGTTTATAAATGGAACAGGAATAGTATTTAGTTTATGAGGAAGTTTTGGTGATATGGAAAAGAGAGAGGTTCTGGTGTTATGATCATTACCGTTGCATTCATCTGGGAATTTTCTAGTTGCTATCTACTTTGAGAATGTTGGTGCTCTTTGTTTATTGGAATAAACTTCACCTGTCTAAAATCTAGATGATTATTCTACTAAATGCAGATTCAGTCACGAAAGAGGAACTCTTATTTTCTTGTTTCTGAGCCGAATTTGGCTGGATCTCCTCCTAGGCGTGCTCCTCCTCTAATGGAAACGGACAAAAATGCTAGTGCTTCACGTGTATTAAGTCGGGTCAATCAGTCTCATTTTGAGTCTGCAACAACTGCTACGGATGAATGTAAAACAGAAGTGGATGCATCTTTCCAACTGGAAAAAACTAAAGAAGTTCCTCCTCTTGGATTGCCAAAATTGAAAACAGGTATTGGTTGGTTTACTTATATGGTGTTGATTGTACATGCATCTGCACATTGAAGCCATGGTCAATTTCCTTTTGAGTAAACTGAAAATGTATCTTCAGGATTTTTGAAGGACTTTCTGATGATGACTTGCGGGAGTCAGCTTATGAATTATTGCTTGCAACTATGTTTCTAGCTGGGTAATCACTCTCTCTCTCTCTCTCTCATGCATGTGTGTCTATGTTCTGTTTATGTGCTAATGTTATAGTTTGACATGTTAACCAGTTGATCTGATGTACATCCGTTAGTCTCTCACCTTTGTTTTCAGTTTTGGTTTTGACCGGCTCAACCGCCGGTTTGATTTTGGTTCCAGTTTGTTTGTTTTTTTGAAATTTTGTTTTTAATTCACTATTTAATCCCGTCATTTTTTTTTCCAATTTGTAAATTTTATTATATTCAAAAATTAACTATAGTACCAATAATACATTGTATTTCAAAGATTTTTTTAATAATTTTCAAACAAATTAACTATTCTACTAGTAATTATGTCACATAATAAACAAAATTAAAAAAAAACTCATTAAATTTTATTAGATGTTCTCACTTGTGACGGAGGAATACTGTAGTTACAATACTAAATTTAATTATACAATACAAATATACAATAATTAATAATACATGATAAATTAAAATAAAAGTAAAAAATGAAAAAAACTATACTAACTTTAAGAAATATAGAAAACGTAATTACAATAATAAAATATATAAATAATTAATACAAAAAATTTAGAACAAAATAAATTTTTGAGAGAGTGAGAGTGTAAAAGAGATTGAGAGAAAAGAAATTGTGTAAATTTGGTAGAAATGGGGTGATGTATTTATAGAGTTGAAAAAATATAAAAAAATAAAAATAAATAAAAAAAGGAAATAAACATTGGAACCGCCAGTTCTAGGTTGGAACTGCCGGTTCCAAAGGCTAGAACTGGCGGCTCCAACTTTCGAACCGGCGGTTTGACGGTTTTCATAAGGTTCGAAAAGAAACCTAAATTGCAACCCTCTGGTTTTGGTTTGCCGGTTCTGGTTTTGATCGGTTTGATTTTAGTTTGATTTGTCATTTTCGGTTTGAATTAAGAAAAAAAGATGTGAAAAGTTCAAAAAAAAAAGGTCCATGAGATATAATTTAGTTAAAGTAAATAATTCTTAACTAAAGAATATACAAAACCAATTAGAAGGATTTGTAATATTTTAAGTTCATGCTCAATTTGCATATTTTTTTAATTCAAATATAATTTTTAATATTTATTAATCTATATTAACATTTTCAATTAGATTTTTTTTTTATTTTTTAGTAATTTTTTTCTTTAACAACTAAGGCATTTTCGAAATTAACTAAAACTCTAGCTGGTTAGCTTTCATTTATAGAGTTTGTTTTTATTATAGTTGTCTTAGATTAAGATATAGTTTAATTTTTATATAAAGCTTTTTAAGAAAAATTATTATTAAGAAATCGAAGATATTATTTGTCAAACTAAATACTTATTTTGTATATGATTTATAAAATACAGTTCACTACTTCACTATTGAAACTTCAAGTTTTCAATGAAAATTAATAATTTTTTTCTAATCTTTAATTTTATAAATTACTTATTAATTCTATATATTAAAAAAATATTTTGTATCATTAAAAGTCAATAAAATATTTTTCTCCTAGGGCTACATATAGCCTTGAGACGACCTTGTTTTTGAATGAGTGGAGTGAGTGCTTTTTTTTCCAATTAGTGAGTTGTGAGTCAATACTACATAGTTTTGAGTGAAACTATGTAGTATTAACTCTATAATCTATATTTAATTTTTAAAAAAATTAACTGTAAGAACCTATTCGTTTTAGTAGAGCCATCGAATAATTTTTATGAGTTAACTTGAATGAATACATATTAATCAAGTAAATACGGGATTGACCATTAACCCTGAAGCCTAGCTCACTCGAGTAATTATATATGGATACTCGAGTGAGAAAGAGGACGGATTACTCAAGTAACACAAGATGTTACCCGAGTAAGTGAAGTATAATTCTCGTACTGAATCGTGCCTTATTCGAGTAAGATGTTGGCTTACTCGAGTAAGCCATGTTTTTGGGCAAGCGGTGTAGTTGGTTAACTACACATAAAACCGATTCTTTTGATGAGTTTTCTCATTTTTCACCCTCAAAGCATTCCCTAAACACCCAGAGACATTTTCCCTCTGTTCCTTTTTGCTTATTCATCTACCTTTTCAAGGATTCAAGGTAAGAATTGTTCTCTAGCTTAGTTCTTGCTTTTAGTTCATATAGAACCTTTTAGAATTTGGTTTTGATGTTGTTAATCGATTGACGTCAGACGTGGATGGGTTTGAGATTCGTATACTTAATGAAGCAATTTAAGTTAGGTTGTTTAACAATGAGTTAAGCTGAGATTGATATTGAAATGGGTGAATTTAAGTAAGAACTTGATTGAATGATGATTTTTATTTATTTGAATTGGTTGGTAAAGGATTGATAAGTTTATAAGGTTCTGATGTTAATAGATGTTGATAGAAGGTTAATATAGATCATTAAAATTGATTTAAAGCATCCAGAGTGGATTACATAGTATGTCTTTAGGTTAAATGAAATTTTGGGTTGTTTTGAGTGATTCTCGATCTAAAGAACATCTTACTCGAGTAATCTGGATGCAATCTTACTCGAGTAAGTTCTGTTGATCACTCGAGTGACCTGAGGGTATGCGTTACTCGAGTAAGTCTTTATGATTACTCGACTAATCTGCATGCATCCCTTACTCGAGGAAACAGTTAGGTTTACTCGAGTAAGCTATATCTGAGGGACTATAAGTTCACGTAGATTCCAATTTTTTTAGACGAGCGTGATAAATCTTCGGTCGAAATAGGTTTTTCAGTGTTTATATCTACATTTGCATTTCATAAATTCAGTACTGTCCCAATACCAATATTATATTTGATTCATCTGATTTGTAATTATTTCAATTATATGTTCCTGCCATCGAGACTAGCTCCCTACTAGTGGTACGTGATTGGTCTAACTTTTGTTTTGGACTCTAGATAAGTGTGGTGGTAGCTTTAGACATTTAGGTTGTGTCTTTTAAACTCCTATTGTTTTTGCTATGTTGGGTTATTACCTATAATTTGATTAATTAACGAATTGGCTAATTTAGAACCGGTTATATGATAATTGGTTTTTTTGTATCTTATTTTTAAACTGTTGTATATCAGTTTTCTGATTTCATACTCTGATATGTTTGCTAGTCGGTTATGGATTTTTATATATATATGAGACGCCCATGCTATGGGGTTAAATGTAGAATTTGGTATACCACTGTTTTGAGAAGGACCTAGTTACCTAGGTAATATAGTAGTCGTGTGTTCGGCCAGACACACGTATTTTAGTGATTCACAGTCACTCCTGTATCCGTTCTTATTACGAATCATGTTATTTGGTGGCACAGTCACTCCTGTACTTAGTCCCATTATTCAAACCTATTATAGGTATATTATATATTAGTATTTGATAATAATATTGTCTGATCGTATGTTGTTTACTTTGATTGCAAACATTTTGAAAATGTTTTAGAAAATAGTATTATTAGTAGTGTGTATGTTATATTATACCTATGAGCTTGCGTTATTTTTGAACTGTTTTTAAAAAAAATATTTGTGATGCACTCATGAGACGATCTAGATTGTCATCCCTCACTGGGTATTTCTCACCTCCCTCCCTTAATATTTTTCAAGCATACTTTTGGCATCCAACGACCATTCGATGACCGACGATCAGTGAAGTATTTTGTTTATAATGAGTGCCCTTTTGATCAGGTTTTGTATACGTTTACAGTAAAGTTTCACATCGGGTTATTGTAGGGTATTGAGTTGCATTTTGTATTTTGTGTTACACTGATATTTCCGTTGTTATTTTGATTACACTCGACTTATTACTATTTTGTTATATTTTCATATTTATATAAATATATACATATACAAATTTATGTTTTAATTTATGCTCATTTATTTATTTATGAATGGTTTTAAATGATTAAGTTGAGTAAAATATTTTGTCCTCTGAGGCTTGTGCAAGATGGGCTAGGTTCCCTTAGATGGCTCGCCTCGTACACCGATCACAGTTCGGAGATGGGTCGTGACATTAACAATATCTTCAATATTTTTTAACTAATCAAAAACTCTAATATATATAAAAAAAATATAGTCTATAACAATTGAAAGATTTTTGTAGTTGTAATTTAAAGATTTAAGAGGTTAATAAATAATAATACTTGAACTAATGTTGAAGAAACAATAGTATTTGTGTATTAAACTAATTAATGTCTTTCAAGAAACAATATCATTTAGTATGTGCGTACTTAATGTTAATAATATTTAGAGTGTATTAGTTTAGTGTTTAAAATTTAGGGTATAGTGTTTGTGATATAGTATATAGAAGTTACAACTTACAAGTAGTTTAATTGAGTTTATAGTATAGAATTTGAGATATAATAAATAAGGTATATAGCTTATGGCCTAGACTTTAGTGTATTATAACTTAAAAAAAAGTTCAATTGAGTTATATGGAGTTTAGAATATTGAATATAAGGTACATATTTTCTCAGGCCTGAACAAAGATAACACCATGTTAGAGGTGATTGCATGTGCTTGATGATCTTCATTTTCTTTTTAGCTTAATCTTTTGTATTTTTTATTGATGCAAATGGTAGGAGTTTTGACACTCTGATAGTCTTTTCTTGATATACATTTATAAGCCTTTCTACATTTTTGTATACCTAAATTTTAGGTTGTGTATATATTTGTATACCTAAACTTTAGATTGTATATATTTTTGTACACTTAAATTTCATGTTGCACACCTAAATTTTATGTTGTGTAACATAATTGTGCACTTAAATTTTAAATTGTATACACTTTTGTACACCTAAATTTTATATTGTATACTTTTGTACATCTAATTTTTAAGTTGTGTATATTTTTGTTCATCTAAATTTTAGATTGTGTACAAAAGTTTACAACCATAGCAAGATACTTCTTAAATAGGCATTACATGACAGTTATTCACTGGGTGTGCATCACGTGGTAAGAGCATCGGGTGTGGGAAGCTTCTTGTTGTTCTTCTTTGTTCTTTTTCTCCCATTTCTGAAAGTGTATGTTTGGTGTATATTGTTTTTGTATAAGGTCAATCTGCATTTAATAAAACGTGTATTATTTCTATTTTTTTTACAATTTATTTCTATAATTTATTTTTATTAAATCTATCTCAAATAAACATACGTGTGGAGAAATAAAGCTTAAATTAAATGAAAAAAATTAGATAATTGGCTTTGAAGGTATTGTAATTAATTGCTCCATTAATAAAGTGGAAGTTAATTGAGTAATCCTTTTCTATCCACGTTTATAGCGTTAATTTGGGATGGATGGATGGATGTTGTTGACTCTATTTTACGAGTTAATTCTAATATTCAACAGTCAATTTACGAAACTTTTGGAAATTGACTTCAATTCAACGAAATTAAGCTTTTTTTTAACCGAACAAAATTAAGCTTATGTAATGATGAAGAATTGACTTGGATTCTACGGTCTAAGATTTTTGGCATAGAACCAGAGAGATTTGTACAAAATATAGTTCACTTGGTGCCTGCCAATCTGCCATCATGGATTGACCTATTTTTGTATCATGGGAATGCTGCCGTAGAATCACACTTATAAATTAGAGAATTGCAGATATTAGTTCATAGCCACCAAAGAGACATCATGGGTTGACTTGTTTTATTTTCCTTCATTTTTTATTTTTTCTTTGTTTTTTGAAATGTTCATTTTTTTCTTTTGAAAACATTTATTTCTTTTGAAAACAAGAATTTTGATATTTGCTGCGAAAATGTTATTCATCTCTGTGTTTTTTATGCATAGCAAGATGCCTCTTAAATAGGCATTACATGAAAGTTAAGAAAGGAAATTGATACAGAGATTTTAGGCATATAATCTGCAACGTGCATAATAGTAAATGTCAAAAAGAAAAATAATGTAAAGAAATAGGAATAGCAGCAGCAAAGAAATAAGAACAGCAGTAACGTTCATTGACTTGGTTTTGAATCAATCGTCAAAACTCCCCTTGATTCAAAATTGTATACTCCAAGTGAAGATCTCAGATACTCATACTTGGTTCTTGGCAATGACTTTGCTAGAATATCACCAACTTGTTCTTCACTGCAGCAATACTGTAAACTGGTCGTTCCTTCAGCAACTTGATCTCAAATGAAATGGCCCTTTATATCAACTCGCGCTGTCGTTGTCTCTCTTTGTTTTTGACTTTGCTTCGTCCCTGCTTCCCACCGCTTGTCGCTCCTTCTCTCCGCCGCCCGCCGCTCTTTCTCTCCACGCTCTTACATGCTATGTTACTACCACCTCTCTCTCTCTCGTTTCTAAACCTTAGTTGTCCCTCCCTCCTGGCTTCCTCTCTCGTCCACGAAGTTAGGTAGACCCCCGGAGACCTCTGAAGATCTTTAAAAAATATTTTCCATATTTATTATTGTCTAAATTTTTTAGTTAAATCAAATAATTTATAAACATATATAATTTAGAAAATGATATGTAAAAAATTTATTAAACTAAATTTCTTAAAAAAATCGACTCCCAAAATTCACCTTAATAAAAGAAATCCTAAAGATCATTGGAGACTTCTAATGGAAACCCCTGGAGACCTCTGGAGACTAGAGGTGCACACGGTTTGGTTTGGTTCAGTTTTGTGGTCAAATCGTCAACCGAACCGAACAGTTCGGTTTTACTCTTCTCATCTATAGTCAAACCGTTGGTTTCAATTTTTGGTTCGGTCGGTTTAATTGGTTTAAAATATAAGTAAAACCAGAGTTGATAAATGGTTTGGTTGTTTGTTTTAGGTTCGGTTTGGTCGGTTTTGTGTAGGTTTTGAATAGATGTATATGTAAAAACCAACATAGTAGTATAAAAAAGGTTCAGATTGGTTTTTGAATAGATGAAACTGCAATGGAACCTAACCTTTCGGTTTTTGCAATTCCTCTTCTACATCAGCCTAATTTGTTGTTGTTTCATTGTCGGTTTGGTTTAAAACGGTTCGGTTCGGTTAGTTTTTTGTTCACCCCTACTTGAGACCTCCAGTGGAGACCCTTGGAGACCTTTTCTGCTTGATTTGATTTTCTAGCGATAAATCAATTTATCACGAAAATGACATTTTTACAAATTAGTTTATCTAATATGACATTTTTGTAAATTAGTTTTAAGGTACCATTTTTTAAAATTGGTATTTTATGTTGTTATAAAAGTGTAATTCTCCCAAGGAAATAATGTAGCATACCCAAATCAGCAGAATACATATTTAGCCCCTTCAACTTTTACCCAACATTACTTTAGTCTGCTGAACTTTATTTTTCACCTATTAACCTATTGAACTTTTGAAAATGATATTAATAACCCATTTGACGTAACGTCGTTAAATCTGGTCATATTTTTCCGTTATGTCTCGATAACATAGATGTCAACCGTACCAAAACATAACGGAACATATATTTAACCCTCTAAACTTTTATTTAATATCCCTTTATTGCCCTGAACTTTATATTTCACGTATTAGCCCACTCAACTTTCAAAAACCTACTTATTAACTCTAGCTCGACAAAAATTGACAGATGGAGGCCACACCCTCTAAAAGAGTTTGATGAATCAGATATAATCTGACATGTCATATATTCTATTCCATCCAAATAAATAACTCGATCATTTATCAACCTAAAACCAAACCATTTACCTCTGTAGGTGAAGGACCTAGTGCATGTATTACTTGCCCCAAAGGGAAGTCAAAGGGTGCAAGATTTTCTGGAGAAATCCTCGGAAGGATTGGTTGATGGAGGAAGGTTAGTTTTGCCGTGGTGCCATTTTATTTTTTAATTGTAGCTCTTCCATTTAGCTTAGAAGATATGTCACCTGTGTACATTGTCTTTATATGGCCTCCTTTTATTCTATCACAACCTTATAGACTCAATGAAATCTGTCTTTAGCCTTCGAATCCTTGTTTAAGGCCACCCATTGCCAACTCATAGATTTTCTTATTGATGCAGCTGGAGTAGTACTTAACTGTATAGATTTTAAGAAGAGGAATATTTGGTGTCTTAACTTAAAACATCTTTAATCTCATGAATTTACGGAACTATTTTTATTTTAATACATTTTTTAAAGACAAATTGGTAAATTAACATAAACAGTTCAATAAATTAGCTTGAGTTGAGATAAGAAACCTTGTCTCAAAATACCAATATTTTCGATTTCTCTGTTATGGTCCATGGAGCATAGGCTCAGACAAAAATAGTTCGCAAGAATGAAATTGGAAATTAGGGTGATGTCAATGGAAATGATATATTCTGTTTGACTAAGTGAGTGCGATGTTGATTTTCTTTAAATTTTACTATTTGAAGCTATTAGGTCATCTAAAAAAAACTCTATTTTACAACAACTTATTTTAAAAATACAATATTTACATTACAAATATTACCAACTTATAACTCTATTTCTAACTCTAAAAAAAAATATTCTCTCAATATTCTTTTTAAATCACATTTTCTAATATTATTTTTCACAAACTAAACACAAACTTAATTCTTTCTTAATTATTTATTAAACAAAATTAATTATGTAGTTTAACATATTATTATATATTTATTATTTATTTTAATTAAAAATAAGTACAATTTAATCATACTATATTCTTAATTAATAATTAATAATAAAAAATTAAATAAACAAACATTACATTGATTAACTAATGAAAATACACACAACAATTGGATAGAAAATAACACATAATTATTCAAAGATCTTCTAATTGTATGAATTAATTAAATTACTAATCATAATATATTTTTAATTTATAATTAGTAATAAAAAATACAAACAAATAAACATTACTTTGATTAAATAATTAAAATACACACAACATAAAAATTGAAAAAAAATACAAAACATAAAAAAAATCAATTAACATTGTATTCAAATTAATTAATTAAATCATGAATTAGTTCGAATATAAAAAATCACAAATAAAATATACAAAATAGTCCAATTATGTAAATCAATTAAATCATCAATTAACATTGTATTCAAATTAATTAATTAGATCATTAAGTAATTTAAACATACAAAAAACATCACAAATAAAATATACAAAATAATACAAAATAGTCCAGATATAATTAATATTTATATAATTAAAATTAATAAATATAAGTTAAATTAAAATGAAATAAATAAATAAAAATAAAATATGAATAAGATAAAAAAAAATTAATGCTGCTACAGTTGTAATACTGTAGTAAAATACAAAAAAACACAAAATTGATGCTAAGAAACTGGTGTTGGCTTGGATAGGCAACCTAGCACCAGCTTTGTGTCAAACGCAAATTTGAAGCCAGGTTGGAGGTAACCTTACTATTAGCTATTTTTCAAAGATTCAACATTCTTATTAAGTAATAAATTTGCATTTAAATTGGACAGAACTTGTACGAGTGTTTTAAAATATTCTCATGTGAGATCAAGGTGTTCATCATATGGATTAGACCAATTGCTTGGTTTTCATGATTTTTCTGTTTTGCTTTTTCAAAACATATGCGCTATTGTAATATTTTTTTTAAAATTATTTTATTTGCTTTTATTAAAAATCGAACTTAGATCCATTGAGGTATCTAACTCCGTTCTTTTATTCTAACCATAACCAGCCAAGTTGAGTTGGTTTAGGAAAGTGTCACTGAGTTAAAACATTTGTAGACTACTCTTCTTTAAAAAACATAATAAAATCTAAACTCAGATATTTAATTAAAATAGAAAAGAATTCTCTATCATACTACAAAAAACTTTGGTGGTAACGATTTATAGATATTTGACTAGTTAAAGTGTTTTATTTTTGGTAAATCGGAATCGGAACCGGTCATCGTGGAACCGAACACCCTTATAACTGCCAATAACTAGGCTGGTTCTGGTTGAACTTTATTAAAAATTGTGAAACTGCCAGGTATAAATCACCGGTTCGAATATACTAGTTTAACCGTGGGCTAACCATTGTTTTAAATAAAAAAAAATCGTTCGATATTTGTGGACCCATTTCATTCAAAAAAATTATTATTGCAACAGTACCAATTTGGACGGTTTGCAAGTTGCAACAGTGGTAATGAGCAACTGTCACTTTTTTTTACCATTGCTCACCACGAACTATCTTTTTTCTAAAAAAATAAAATTAATACTTTTTTTATTTTCCCTATAAATACCCATTCCCACCTTCGAAATTTTTCCCACACAATTCATCTTCTTCTCTTTCTCTCTTAAAATTCTCTCATTCTCTCTCAAAATCTCCCATTTTTTACTATATTTATTTTATTATTAACAAAAATATTATTATTATTTTTATATTTCTTTTTTTTTCACTATATTAGGCTTTCCTTATATTGTTGTTATTATTTTTATTACTATTGTTATTTTTTTATTGTCATTTTTTTTAAAACAAAATTATTTTCACAACTTTTGGTATTTGAACAATAAAAATGGCAAGTGATTTTGGTGAAAATAAAAGTGTTAACAACATTGAGATGGGTATATATTTTTAAATACAAGAAAGTGAAACTCAAATGAATTCCACACCATCACAAGTGCAACAACCTTAAGAGGGAGGTGGAAACATTTCGAATTCTAACATTTTTACAATATGAAAACTGGAACCAAAC
>CAODLS010182715.1:0-10337 GCA_948243855.1 Flueggea neowawraea | reverse complement strand
CACAAGAATTGATCAACTTATGCATATTTCTTTCTAGAGTTAATTCTTGCATATTTACTTGTGTTGAGTTAGTCTCTTCTTTTGATCTTAGATTTGCATATCCTTTTGAGAGAGTGTTTCAAACATATTCTTGTAACCTTGTGGAGAGTTTTCAAGGTCTCCTAACACCCTTGAAGTTAGGAAGGTTGTAAATGTTCTCCTAACACCCGTGAAGTTTATGAAGGTTGTAACGGTTCTTAAGCACTCGTGAAGCTTAAGATGATTAGGGAGCTTGCCCTCGTGAAGCAAGTGGTTGTATTATTTTCCTAAGAGGAAGATATTGAATTGGGAAATCCTAAGTGAGGAGCTTAGCTAGTGGATGTAGGAATGGTTAAGTCGAACGACTATAAATCACTTGTGTTTGATCTCTTCTTTTTAAAAACCAATTCATCCCCCCTCTTGGTTTGCTATTTGGGCAACAATAACGATTGTGATTTTTTTTTATATTTGTGCAGTGTATATAAGAACATCGTTATAGAGAATTTTAAGGATAAAGGCTTAATAGATTATTGTGACTCAATGGAGTCCAACGAGGATGATGACCAAAGAGAATATAGACGTGCAGAGCAAGGTAGTAGTTATGATGATTGTGACAACAATGATGACAATGAGCATTATTTAAGTAGTATGAAGGGTGGCAATGAGAATGAGGTTATCAAAAGTAATTCAGAATGAGACTATACAAAACTTAAGTATGAGATAATGAGAAACTAATTTGTCACATTAGAGGACACAAAATCATTCTACAAGTCATATGCAAGGCAAATTGGGTTTGGAGTTCGAAGATACTCATTGAAAAAAGCAGTGACTGGTGTACCTCGACTTAGAACATAGGTATGCCATAGGCAGGGAAAGAGGAATGAAAAATGGTTTAATCTCCCTAGTTAAAAGAGAAAGCCAATGGTTGATTTTAGAAGATTGTCCAACAAAATTTCAAGTTAATTACAATCGGAAGACAAATATGCAAGTTGTGAATAAATTTGTAATGGAGCATAGCCATAAATTAATGCATTGAGGAGTGCTAGAGTGGACACGAGACATAATTAATCTGATGGCAATGCAATCTGGCGGAGGATTGCCTCGACCAAAGATGTCCACATCTATGGTATCTTGTTTAGGGCCACATTGGACCATAACAAGAGGAGAACTTGATATCTGCCAAGGGGAAGTTATGGTTAGAGAAAAGAGCAATTGAAGAGAAATGGCTTCAATGGAGGGAGTTGCCAAGAGAGCTATTACTGTTGGTCAAAGTTTCCGACATGAATTTCAAGATTATTGAAATTTAGTTGATGAAAATTGTAGCAAGGCGTACAATCTGAATAATTAACTATTGTGCTTATAATATGAGATTGATCAAGTCATGATAATCTCTACTAAACACTTTGGCTGTAAGTTAGGAATTTACATTTTCGTATGGAAACAAAATTAGGAGGTTACAATCTAATTCTGATGTATAGGCGCAAGGGGATCATACTCTCGTTTAAATTGCGGGAAAAGCGGGTTCATAATGCACATGAAGATCAACTGCAGAATACCAGCATTGATGAACTGCAGGAGAAAATTCTTAGATTTAGCCCACCTATCTGGTCCAGGAATTCACATCTTGCAAGCATTGTTGTCATTACATACTTCTACCAGCAAAAACACCAAGCATGCATCACCTATGACGGCATCTTTCATGAAAATCTTCTCTGTTAGACATAATTGCAGCAAGGCCTTGAATCTATGATTTCAGTTGTAGAACTAAAATTCTTGACTACAAATCTTGCTTTTCCTTTTTTCATGCATTCCAACCATGTTTGAAGCCAGATGGTTCAGCCAAGCAACATTTTTGAGGTATATGGAGAATTAAGGAGATCTCCAGTCATGTTTCGTGTCAACGGCTTCACGAAAATATACAGTTGAACGAAAAAAGCAGCTAAGTTGCTAAACATCTCATACCACATCAGTTGCCAGGTCTTCCCATTTCATCTTTAAAAGAAAACTGGTTTGACAAAGCTCTTTCAATGACCAAAACTACACAGCAAACACGAAAATTTTAATATATTGATAATATAATTAAATCATTGCTTACCTTTGTCTTTCTTCTTGCCTCCAAGACTTCCTCTAACAGTGGTCGGCCTAGAACACAAACAACCAATTATATGAAATTGAAGCAGAACCCTCAAAAACATCGTAAAGATCAAGGTAAACATATGCAGCAAGCACTTACCAGTAATTTGAAGACGATATTTAGCCCAAACACCATAAATGGCATCAGCTATAGTTGCTATCTGCAAAATCAAGTAGTTATTATTTGTAACATATGAACAATAATTAAAGCAGATAGAAATCCGAAAATAAAACCTTCAGACCATTGCTAACATTATTAATTACTATACTTACAGGCTTATATTTAGTAATAGCATAGACCCAACTGAGGCCAACTTGTTCATATAATCTTCTAAATGCCTGAGGAAATTGCCGAAGGCACACGGTCAGTTCCATCTGTTTTGAAGAAAGCTAATGCAAAGGTATGCCTTTGCAGAACTATAAGCAGCTGGAAAATCTCAGCATCTAATAGATGTAGAGCTTATGTAGTCTTTAATGCTAATTTACTCAACTCCATAATTGACAACATTTTTCTTCAGCAAGCATAGCAAGTACAACAAAGGAGAAAAAAAGCAAAAAAAAATCCCCAAGCAGAGTTTGTAGATTCAAGAAAAGGGAACTATTAGAAACATACTTAAAAAACGTACATCTTAAATAAACATCACTAAATAAGGAATAGATGTGGAAGCGCACCCCGACATCAGTGACTACAGTTCCATCAGAATAAATTGCATGAATTCTTCCCATAACCTACACAATAAACTAACAATTTGTCACACAATTATGCAATAGTATTTTTTTGATAAATAATTATGCATAGTATTAAAATAAGATAATTGAAGATTGTTAGTTTACATACAGTTTCGTAGTCCAGGCCCTGATTCTCCTCCGGAGAGTAGTTATCAGAGCTTATATCAACGAACTTTATGGTACCATAGCATTTGTTCCTCTCTCTTAACATATTGACCTGTCAAAATAAATACACACATCACTTGAAATGGTAATACACAAGGAACATATACAATTACCATACAAAAAACGAAGTTAAATATAATCAAGCTACAAGAAACACGAATCGATTCCTGGGTTAAAAAAAGAAAAAGAAACACGAATCAATAACCTCACGCATGCAAAGCGGGCAATCTCCGTCATAAAGCATCTTAATTTTCCAATTTTCAGACGAATTTCCCTTTTTCTCGTTCTTGCTTGTTACAGGCTCCGATGTTGATGCCCACGTATTGCACAAATTGGGTATCCAAATTCTGCAAGTTAAGAACCAACCATAAACACAATCAAATTCTTAAAAGGTGCGGATGAATCAACTTATCTCTCATACATGATCACACACATACACAACAAAATTACAATAGAAAAAATTAAGAAAAGATCGAACTTAGAACCAATTAGGTCCAAATCAGGCAAATCAAAGCCAACCCAGTTCAAAATACACACAAGCAATCGTTTATATGAATAGAAAGAAGCTGATTGATCACCTTTTTGGAAACCAGGATGAGTTGAAATGGGTTGGCGACATCTGAGGCTGAAATGGGCAGGTACCGTAGAAAGGGGATTTCTTTGTCTTGCAATAATGCATGCAGTGGTTGCAGCAGTCGCAACTCCTGCTCTCAACGTCATTTTCTTTTTCTGTATTTCTGGTTTGAGAATTAGTTCCTTTCCACTTTCATGGAAAGAAGAAAGCAAATTCAGTTGTAACCGTTGTGTCTACGCGGCAATCTGAGCTTCACTAAGATTAAGGAAACGTACGCACGTTAAACGGCCTGTCGTTTTGAAGTGGAAACAACAGTAACTCCAACTCAGGCACGGGCCTAGATGAAGTTAGGGATGGGTTTTTGCCGCCGCGCAAGCTGTCGTTCTTCAGTGTGCTAATTACTGTCAATTTTAGGTCCACTATTTTTTAAAAGCTTAATATATATTTTAAAAGCAAATATTATATATTTGAAATAAGATTTTAAAAATATTACATTTATTTTTTTATAAATTTTAAATTTTTGTTTTATTTTTTAATTATTTCTCTCTCTTAATTTTTCACTCTTTACATTCTCTCTCACTCTCTCTTCCACCTCAAACCCTAGCCACCCCACAATCTCTCTCTTTCCGCCGTCTCCCACCCCACACCTTCTGTCTCTTCAATCGCTATCTCCTCCATCATTCTCTCGCCCGCTGCTCCCTCCTCTGTTACTTTCTCGTCCGTCGCTCCCTCCTCCGTTGCTTTCTCGTCCTTCGTTCCCTCATTTGTCGACCTCTCGTCCTCTGCTCCTCTTCGTCGTCTTCGTAGTTCTCTCTCGTCTCGTCAGTTCTCCTCTGTCGCGACTGGTAGTGTTTCCTCCGTCTTGTCTCGTTTTGCGTCTCCCATCATCCTCCTCGGTCGTCGTCTTTTTGTCGGCTGATCGTTGTCTGGAACGTTGGGGAAGAGAGCGGCAAGAGGTTGATGAAGAGCTTGAAGGTGGCGGTTAGGGTTTCCTAACTCTAGTTTGTCGTTGGTTTTCTTTTTTACCAAAACAGTCTTATCTTTGATATTTTTACAAAAATACCACCTGTTTAGATTTATTTGTTGTTTTTTAATGTTGTTGCACTTGTTTTTTTAAAATTTGTTTTATCATTTAAAAAATATTGGGAACCGTTTAAAATAGTTCACAATAATGTAAAACATAATGCACATTATTTTGTAAACTATTGTGAACTTCGGAAATTAAAATCTAGGATCTATTTTGTGAATCGTTATGAACCGTTTAAAATAGTTCAAAGTGGTTCACAATAATGTACTATACGTTATTTTGTGAACTATTATGAACGCCAAAAATTTAAAAAAATATTCAGAATTAGAAAATATGAATTGTGTACTGTATTTATGAACCAATGTGAACGTCAAAATCGACCTTAAAAATACATATTTTTTTGAAGATAAAAATAGTTTAAAATTATTAAAAAAAAATTATTTTTTTAAAAAATATAAATTTTATATTATATTATAAACCTTTGTTAATCTAAACCATAATCTAAATTAAGAATACTTTTAGAAAAAAATTAATATCTAATAAAAAAGTAAATTTTTCATGAAAATTTAATTTTTCACAAAAATACGATAATTTTTTGCGATTTAAAAATATATATTTTTAGTAAGGTGGCATTAATAGTTGTAAATATTTTAAAAAATGATATTTTTTTAGTATAAATCTATAATTTTCCCTTCTTCGTTCACAGCGAGCACAATCTAGTCTAGCACTTCTCATTCAGGGTTTAGCGCGAGCGAGATAGTCCCTCTTTTCGTCCTCTTCTTAATTCACCGCGACCGCAATTTCTTCCTCGCGTAAGTTTCTTCTTGTCATTGTCGTCATTCCTTACTTGTGGACTTTCATTTCAACCACAATTAACCAGCCTCTGTTAATGGTTTTTCTTTTTTTGATTTGGCTTGATTTTTGAGTTGGAACGAGTTCTTTCTAAGTTGTGGGTTTCCATTTCCACGACAAGAAGCTTTTGCCAATTATTATTTTTATTATTTTTCGAATGAGTTGGGCATGTTGGTTTTAAATTTGTGAGTCTGAGTGTTTGATTTCTGAGTTGATTGACTTCGAGTTTCATTTGCAATGCGGCTCGTTATTAATGAATTCTGTTTAAGTATTATTTTGACAAGCACATTTGTGTTTGAGAGTTTAATTTCTGAGATGATTGATCCTGAGTTTGATTGATGATGTCGTTCATCATTCAAGGATTCTAGTTTCGCTTTAATTTGAGTAATTGTCCTGAGTTTGAGTTTGATTCTGCGTTTGATTCTTGTTTCTGAGTTTGGTTATAGTTCGGTTTGATTTTTTTAGTTTGGTTTCTGGTTTGATGAGGTTTCTTCTGATAAGGAACAATTGTTGCTGATTTTACCGGAAAAGAAAAGTAAATTTGTTAATGGCATTCCTTGGTTCCGTCACCAGCATGGACGGAGCCAAGGGGTCTTCGGAGGCCATGAACCCCCTCGTTCCATTGCAGAACAATTATATTTGTGAATTAATTCTTTAACTTGTATTACTTGGGTTTTCAACTTTTGTTAATGAGTTAGATTTTGTGATTTGCTGATGAGTTTTTTGGTGAATAATTTTGTAGGATTATGGATAATTCAATAACTAAGGGTAAGAGAGCACGGAGTGCTGAGTCATCCAATCTTCTTGACCAGGGGTCTACTATCCAGCCATGTGGTGGTGAATCCAGTGATAAGAAAGCCTGTGTTGAGTTTTGTCAGAATGATATTATCACTGATCCAGCGTTACGTAAGCCTATTGAGGACTATGATGTTGGAATCAGAACTGAAGTAAGGAGACAATACTTGGCAAAAGGCCCTTGTCAACCATATGGTTATGATTTTCCACCAAGGCAATTTGGGAAAAATGTGAGGAGGTTCAGAGATGTGTGGTTCATTAAATATCAGTGGTTGGAATATAGTACATCCAAAGATGCTACATTTTGTTTTTAGTGCTACCTCTTTAGAGGGAGTAGAGGAGCTAAGCATGGGGATGATGCATTCACAAAAATGGGTTTCACTAATTGGAAAAAGGCTATTGAGAAGTTTAATGATCATATAGGATGCGTAAATAGTCCGCACAATAATGCTAGGATACAATGTTTTGAATTCAAAAATCAAATGCAGAGTGTGCCACATGTTTCATCTTTTCAAAGACAAGACAAGGAGGTTGCCTACCGCACTCATTTAATAGCGGTTATCGGTGTGATTCGACTTCTTTTACAACAAGGATTGACATTGGACAAAAATAACGAGTTGGAAATATCACAGCAAAAAGGTAATTTTGTTGCACTTCTCAATTGGTACAAGCTGCGTAATGTTGATCTTGGGAATAACTTACATGTTCTAGAGAATTATCAACTCACTTCTTCATTTATTCAAAAGTAAATTGTGAGTGCTTCTACATTAGAGACGACACAAGTTATTATTAATGAGATTGGACACAGCTTCTATTCTCTATTGATAGGCGAGGCTCGGGATAGTTCAATGAAGGAGCAAATGACAGTGATTTTGAGATATGTCAACAGGTTTGGAGAAGTAATAGAGCAGCTTCTTGGAGTAGTTCATGTCACTGATACTTTTGGTCAGTCTTTGAAAAATGCTCTTATTGATTTCTTGGCAAAACATGGGTTATCACTTTCAAAACTTAGAGGGCTGGCATATGATGGGACTTCTAACATGCGAGGTGGGTTTAAGGAATTGAAAGAGCTCATTATAAATGAAAATCCACACGCTAAGTATATTCATTGTTTTGCTCAACAACTATAATTAGTGATTGTGAGTGTTTCAAAAGACAACAATTATGTGGGTAATTTTTTTAACTGTGTTTCTATGATTATGAATATAGTTGAAGCGTCTTGTAAAATTAAAGATGTGGTTCAACAAAAGCAACATGATCAAATAGTGGAACGTTTAAGAAAAGGTGATATTTCTACTGAAAAGGGCAAGCAAGAAACAAATTTAACTTGACCAAGTGATAAGTGTTGGGGTTCATACTTTAGAACAATAGTTTGTCTATGTGGGATTTGGCGGTAGAAGTGCTTCTAAACATAGCAGAGAATGGTGTCGAACGAAAACACAGAGGTGTTGCAGTAAGCTTGGTTGATAAAATGGAAGATTATGAATTTGTGTTCATTGCTCACTTGATGAAGAACATTTTAGGAATTACAAATGGGTTGTCACTATACTTGCAACAAAAGGATCGAAACATCGAAACTACTATACATTTGATCCAAATTGTCAAAGAGCATTTGCAGGAATTCAGGGAAACTGGATGGGGGGAATTATTGGAAGACATCAACAAATTTTGTATGGAGAATAGGGTCATTGTGTATAGTCGATAATCACACTAGACGGGGGGGTGAATAGTGTGATAATAGAAGTTTTGAATTTTCTTCGAGAATGATTGTGGTAAATGAAAGAACACTAAGAACATATAGTGGTTCGGTCAACTCAATGTCCATATCCACTACCTAAGTATCACCACTTAGGATTTTCACTAGCAATCTTCTCAAAGATTACAACTTCATTTTCTAGCTAAGTGAGAATTCTTACAAGTTTCTTGATTCCGGTTCAAGAACAAAAACCAACTTAAGGATCTACTCTTAATCCCTCTCACAATCACTCTTTTCAAAAGTGTTTACAAACACTCACCAACAGATTAAAAGCTAGTGATACAAGTAAATGGAGAATGAATTCGAAGAGCAAATACACTTGTATCATTAAAAGAGAAATTCAATGCTTTGATGCTTAGTAGTTGTTAGAATTCAATGCTCAAATGTTTTGTTTTTTTGTTTCTGACATCTCAAGCATGTATTTATACTCTTCTCTTGATTTCAGATCGTTGTGGAATTAAATGAGGCGCATTTAATACACTGTCAGAGTCTTCTCACGTACGTTACATAAATCTTACGTATGTTACCTGATTTGATATTCATCACACGTACGTTGATCATAGCTAATCCCCAGTTCAAGTACGTTAATAATGTCTGACGTACGTGACTTCTATGTCTGAACCATCCAGTAGCTTCTGTTTTCAGTCCGGAGCATCTCACGTACTTTGGTTCAATGTGACGTACGTGAATTTTTAAGCTTGCGTACGTGAACGATCAACACTTAACCGTTGCTTCATTTGTTTGTCTCGATCCACATGAAATTCAAACAAACATCCTCTGAACTGCAATTTTCGTCTTGTCTTATATGTCTGACGTACGTGATTTCTAATGTCACACGTACTTGTGGCTTTATGTTTTCAGTTGATTCAAGACTTCAATTTTTCCGCTTTAATTCTGATCATACTTCACGTCCTTTGGATACCTTTCACGTACGTGTTATTGTCTGATGTACATGAACATTTTCTAACGTACGTGTGATCACTTCTTTTAACTTCCAATAGCTTTTTATTTCAGCTTACAATCGAACTCACATACTTAAGGCTTCACTGACGTACGTGAGATTCACACACGTACGTGACTTTGGATTGACGTACGTGAATCTTATTCAGATCAAATTCTGCAGTTTGTTCATCATCAAAACTTTAGAGAAATCTCAATGTTGACCACCATTGGTCCAACAATCTCCCCTTTTTGATGAGGACAAAACACTTAACTCCCCCTGAATAAATGCATAAGAATTTGAAGATCGAATCAAGATTTTTAGCCTTGTTCATTTGGTTAACTCATCAACATCAATAAGTATGCTAACGTTTGATTTTACTAACTCTCCCTAAGATTGTGCATTATTTTAAGAACGATTCAATTTTAACAAGATTGTTCAATTTGTTTTTAAGCTCAATTATAACATAGTGTTCTTCTCCCCCTTTTTGTCATCGATCAAAAAAATACAAAACATATAAATATAAACCATCAATATATATAACAAACAGTCAGAAATACAAATCATCTATAAGATACAAGTAATGAATGCAAAATGGATGAAATGTCTATCTCGGTCTCGATAATGATCATGTATGAAGCAAACATCTAAGGATCAAGACCAAAATCCTTAATGGAGAAAGTCACATCCTGCTCGGGACCTCGACTCGTAGAAGGAATGTCGTCTGAAGGAAGACGCTCTAAGTCAATCCCGGTAGTAAGAGGTGTAGAGGGAACAGTAGGATGGGAAGGACGAGTGTAGCTCTCTAAGAGTAATCGAATGGCTCGTAACTCATCTCGCATAGACTCCAACGTAGGCTCAATAGCACGAACCTCACTCCTCAAAGAAGTAATATCAGCCCTTATCTCCCTCATCCCTCTGCGAATCTCAATAATCGAGGAAAAATCCACCTCGTGAGCCACCTCAGGAGCACCTCTCTCTCGACGTCTACCTCTTGGCCTAGAATGACTAGGATCCTCCGCAATGGTAGCACTTGTACCATCTCGCCTAAAAACTTGTTCCTCATGAGTGGGGAACAGATCACGAGAATCAGCAAGAGTATCACCCTCTTTCAAATATGAATAGAAGACCCAACCACGGTTGAGGATGCGATATAACTTCATACTCCTCAACATACCATCATGTGCGGTTTGGTTCCTAGTGATAGGGGTTCCCTTTAGGTTCGAAAGATCAACCTCAAATCGCTCAAATATATCCGCAAGGATTGGACCATAGGGGAGACCGGCCTTTTTTTGTTGCCATGTATCCTTGTACGTCGGAGAGTGTAGGATAGCGGCTTTTTTCATCA
>CAODLS010182705.1:0-17203 GCA_948243855.1 Flueggea neowawraea | reverse complement strand
AAAACACAATCTAACACACACAAAAGAAACAAGCCAAGATCCATGTATGTAAAATAATTTATTAAAACAGAATTTTGTACCTTTGAAGGGTTGCCGAATTGCAAACACCTTTCTCCTTTGAATGTGCCAGATGGAATTGACCAAGGGACTGCCAAAAGACAAATCTCCTCCACTCACACACACACACACACACACACGAATCTATAGGTTAGACTATGTGTGCTAGCATAAAGAAACCTTTTTCTGCCTTATGAAATTCAGACTCCTTTTCGGCTGAAAAGAAAAAATTGTCTTTCTCCTATTTTATTCTCAATGTCGAACCCTAAATCTAGTGTAAGTAGGAGAATCAAATCTCTTCTTTTTCTTTTAGGTTTCGGCTAAGGAGAGGGCAAGGAAAACCACATGGCTGCCACATAAAAACCCTAGAGTTCTATTCAGCATGTGCCAAGATTTATGGAAGTTAATTCCATCTAAAACTCCTTGACAAGTCCTACTTGAACAATGACTCTTCTTCCCTCTCTTTTAATTAATTAATTAAATCTTTTAATTAAAATATTTCATTAAGCTGAATTCACCATTCTCTTTGGCCTAATGGGTGTGCCGAATTTCATATTGGGCTCATCTTATTATGTTTTAATCATTAACATAAAATAATGGTCTGGCAAGAAAAACATTCTTAACCCTAACCTAGATCTTTATTATGTGCGATCTTGTAGGTTCATTCAATGTTGACAATAGGCCTAAAATTAATTTAAAACTCATAAATCATAATTAGTCTCTAGCAAGATGTTATGATTACCCAAATTAAAATGAATATCAATTACAAATCAACATAACCTAATTACAACCTTATATAACCATTTGCCTCTCGATATAGGAATTAGCATAAGGCATGTAACCGATCACCCTTATTTATGCTAAAATATTTTCTTGATCTATAAGTGATCCTAACTAAGTCAAACAAATGATAACACTTATCACTTTGTTTGGGTGTGGCCACACACTACTCAGTTTCACTAATCAAGTGACCGGTGATATCTTCTCTCTCTTCGAGAGTGGCAATCCATTCACTTCAATCATGTTCCTTAGCGTGATTCATGGCATACCCAATCATATCCATACTTGTTACTCATTACAAATAACGTTAGGCGTATGTCCAAGTATACGAGAAATCACCCAAGAATCCATAGTGATTTCAGGTCGAGGGATTCTAGTATAAGTATTGTATGAGAAATACTTATGAATTTTCAACTATGTAGTATTCTTATAAGTAGATCGATCTAAAATACTGTTCTCTAACATGTTCTATATTCTCTTATTGATATCTCATATCCTATGACCAGTAAAACGTGATCGTCTCACAGAGTACTGTTAGAATAAACGACTAGGGACATTTAGAATAGTATTCTTTTATGCTTCAAGGTTTTACTATCCAGATCACATATTTGATAACTTAAGCAGAATCACTATTCATAGATGTTTTATCAAATTAAACATGCACAGAAATAATAATGAGATAAAACAATATCTCATAATATTTATATATAAAATATAATCTGAACACAATGTATTGGGGTTAGGGCTTACACTAACACCATATGGCATAAGAGGGCACGTAGGTAGATACGTCAGCTGACACGTGGCAACGCTGATTGTCCAACCAGGTGCACATGAAAACCAACCAGAATCTGACATGTGGTTGTAGTGCCATATCATCGACATGTGGCATGCCAGGTTGTTCATCCAGAGGTACACGTGGACCAATTAGGTGGTAAAACGTGTCAGCACCTGATACGTGGCAATGCCACATAGACTAACACGTGCACATACCTCATAGACCCAATCACCATGTAGACCCAATCATAGTCTGACACATGTTAATACATGATACGTAGGCCTTTCAGACGAGGACACATGGCTGTTGAGTGTGAACCACACGCAACTCCTTCCGGCGGTGCGTGGAGGCTCGTGCAGTCGTGTCCGACATCCAATTTTTCCAAATTTTACAAAAATACATTTTACATTTTCTTTGAATTTTTTAAAATATTTTTCTAAATTTTTTGAATACCAGAATTATTTTTTGTTAAATTATTTGGTGTTTATTAATTGTAAATGATGTATTTTCTGTTTATTTTTGTTTGCAAAATTTTATTTTATTTGTGTAAAATATTTTTGTGTTTTATACTTGTTGTGTTGGCTACATCTATTGATTGTATGTTCAATCAATGAGGTGCATCAGTTGTACTATCCCACCTTTCTTGTCAGTTTCAGATGGTGAGAATCTGAACTCCTATGATAGCCAGAACCCCAACTGCGAGGGTTGAGTTGAGATATATGGAAAATGAGTTATGAGACATTGAACTAGATATTGGAGTAGATTTAAATGATATTGACGGAATTGTGGCACACATTATTTATCTAAATAATGAAATTCAACGGGTTGTATGGAAAGGTGGTTTCAGACAAGGCACAGATGAAAGGCAAATGATTGAGGTTGCTTTTGATTAATTTCCCTATATGCGTCAAAAGTTGTGCTTCGCTATCTCTATGGTCGAAGGGGACTGTTAAAGGACTCTTTGGTATTTTTTGGAAAATTTTTCTGGGAGAGGTGTACTCAAGCGTCTGCAGCATAACCCACCTATGGTCTTGTGCAATGGCCATGAGATCCCAAGCTATTGGCTTGGAAACTTGACATACACCTTACCTGAGAAGCTATGGGAGGAAGTTGACGCTTCACTTCCAAGGAACTTAGTCTTTGAGTGATGAGTTTCTAAGTGTTCTGAGTTGATAGACAAGTTACTGGTTAATTGTCACTATGTGCATAAATAATTTTATGAATATGGTTTAGGTATTTGGTTTTAAGATGTTGGTTTACATTAGTTGTTAACATTTTCTATGTTGAGATAATAAAATGCACTAGTTGCACTTATTATTATTTTTAAGCTATTTATTTTATTAAATTGCTTTAGACTGTGGATGCAATTATTTGTATGTTGAATATTGTTGTTTATTATTGCATTATGAATTGTGTTTGGACTCACTAATGTAATAACCCACATAGAAATCCTAAGTTAAAATACTTAGAGATTAAATATTTGTGTATTATGATATCTCTTCATTAACATGCCACTTTGTGTGATAGATTTTTGAACAATATATCTACTGTTTCAAAATCAATTGTTGTTGAGCTTACCAAAGACAATAAACTAAATGGCGACAATTATGAGATTTGGGTTATGAAAGCCTGATATGTGCTGGAGGAGCAAGAGCCCTCTAATCCCTTGGAAACGACTATGGTCGAACCCGATGAGGGCACTACCACTCAACATAGGCGTAATAGCGAAGACTATGTACCTTGGAAGAAGAAGAATATCACTGCTCGTATCATCATCCTGGCTATAATGGATGATGATATTGCTAAGCAATTCATAGAATATGAGTATGCTAAAGATATCTGGACTGCGTTAAGGAGCAATTTGATGGAGTGTCGCTGACTAAGCTCCGATCTTTGACCGTAAAATTTGACACGTGCCAGAAGTGCCATGATCATACCATGAAAAAACATATCAGGGAAATGGGAAATATAATCAGTGAGCATAGCCATTCCAGTCACAAGCTAACCGAGGAGTAGAAAATCCAATTTGTAATCCGTTCTTTGCCGAGCAGTTGGGATCAAATGAAGCATCACTTGATGCATGCTTCAAACATCCAAACTTTCAAAGATGCATCGTGTTATCTTGAGCTAGAGTAGGACCGTTTGATGGCTCTCAAAATTACTACTGAGGCTCATGAGGCCAATTCTGGACCGTAAAAGGGTTCATTTAGAAAAGAAAAGAGGAAGTAAAGGGCATTCTTATTCAGAAACAAAGAAAAGGATTTCTAGGGCAAACAGAAACAAAAAGAGCAGCAAAAAAAGGCCAAGGGCAAGTCCCGTATTTCTAAGATAAAATGCTACAATTGCCAACAAATGGGACACATTGCTAAAGACTACACTGCTCCTCAAAAACCTTTACTCTTATTTACATTATGATTATGTGGCAAGTTCTGTATTCCTAACTAAATGTCATCCTTAATGGGTGATTGATTCAGAAGCGACCGATCACGTGGGCAGAGAACGTGAGGCATATGTCCAGTTTCGTCGAATCCCACATGGAACAAAGTAGATATATGTTGGGAACAATGCAAAAGTAGAGGTCCAAGGTATTGGCAATTGTATGCTAACCTTGCACGATGGCAAGACGTTGCTGCTACATGATGATTTCTATGCTCCAGGGATACGAAGGAACTTGGTTTCTATTTTATCTCTGATGAATAATAGATTTGCTTTGTCTTTTGAGAACAATAAAGTAGATTTATTTTTGAGTGGTACTTATTATGGATCTGATTTTACTAGGGATGGTTTTATTGTTATGGATTTGGAGTATGTAAATAACAATAATGTTGGTTTTTTATGTTGCTTTTTCATCTGATCGAACAAGCAATGTTAATCTTTGGCACACAAGGCTCAGTCACATTGGCCAAAACTCTATGAGTCGTCTAGCCAAAGCTGAACTGTTACGTAATTTACAAAAATTCGAATTACCAACCTGTGAAAATTGGCTTAAAGGAAAACTTGTGCAAAAACCATTTGTTAAAGCTAAACGAGTTGAATATCCATTGCAACTTATCCATTCTGACGTTTGTGGACCAACAAATGTGAGAGCACGTCATAGAGCGTATTCCTTCATCACATTCATAGATGACTATACACGTTATGGTCACATCTATCTAATTTTTTTATAAATTTGAAGCATTGAGTTGTTTCAAAAGATTTATGAATTTAGTTGAAAATCAACTATACAGGAAAATCAAGGCTTTGAGAACCAATCGTGGTTGAGAATACCTCTTTTAGAAATTCAAGGCATTATGTGATGAAAGGTGAATTGAACACCAATTTTCCATCCATAGGACTCCATAACAAAACGGTGTCGCAGAGAGGAGAAATATAACACTTCTTGATATGATAAGACTAATGATGGTAGAAGCCAGCTTACCAATCTCCTTTTAGGGAGATACATTGATGCCGACAACTTATGTCCTAAATTACGTTCCTTCTAAATTCGTTGCCACCACACCTTATGAGATGTGGACAGGTCGTAAGCCGACCTATCTTACTCAAGGCCGTGGAGTTGTGCAACCTACGCCCATGATACCTCTAGCAATCATGGAAAGCTTGGTCCAAGAGGTAGAAAAAGAATCTTTATAAGATAGCTTGAAACCTTAAAAGGTTATGTCCTAGTGGGACAACAAGCAGATGGTATTGTAACCGAGAATGAATCTTAAGACATCACATTTCTTAAAAAGGGAATACCCAACATTGGGAAACATGAGTAAAGACTTCACTTTTTATGAAATCAAAGACACTGAACATTTAGGATCACTCCATCCTAGTGGGAGAGATTTCGAGGCTGAGGATGAAGGTTTAGACCTTCCTTGTAATATCTCGCATGTTCTAACCAGAATCTGGTAGTAGTTCGAGATGAGTTAGAGACTTGAGAGTGTTTGGATGTTGAGTCACGTGTGTAATGCACATTGAGGTCGTCTACGTGCATAGTACTGGGTACTATGCATGCAGACAAGGCTTGAGTTTTACCGTGAACGTGCATGGGTTGTAATGTACATTGGAGGTCACCTACGTGCACAGTACATGGTATTACGCACGTAGTCAGGGTCTGGGTTTAACCGTGAACGTGCTTAGGAACATCTGTGTGCATTGCAAAGCTTCTGGGCACGTTGATCACCGTCTGGGTGTGAACCGTGATCACGCTGATGTCTTCTATGCACACAGTAGGGGGTGATACGCACGTAGATTGTAGATCTAGGAGCGAGGGGATTCCAGATCTGTCGTCTACGCATGTTGTGTGGGATGCTACCCACATAGAGCACGATTCTACATATGCACAACCCCTACTGCGCATGTAGATGTGTTCCAGCTGGACAATTTTGTGTGAAATGTGGCGTTTCAGCCCGTGAGTCTATAAATACCCTCCACCTACCCTTTCTTTGGTCATAACTCATCCCAACCACCAGATAAGTCTCTCATTTATCTCTCTTTGATCTTACTTATTTCTCTTTGCTTCTACAACAATTTTTGAGGTAAGAAACATCCATTAATCTACCAATTTCATTATTTTGCTTTGCATATGAGCATTCTAGGGATCCGACCAAACTTTAAGTTTGGGTCAGATCTTTCCTTTTCTGATGAAATGGGAGTTAATAGGTGTTACATTATGGTTGTTTGAAGCCTGAAGCTTGTGGGTTAAGCTTCGGTTTCGTGGGTTTGGTGTTTGAACCAAATGGGTTTCTCTGAAACTAGGGTTTCAGGTTTTGCTAGATTCTTAGCAGATCTGGTGTAGTTTCTGATACATCTTATTGGATCAGAGTTAGAACTACTTAGATTTGAGTTTGGCTTGGAGAAATTAATGATTTCTCCTTATGGGTCATAGAGATATGAATCTCTAAGTAGAGATACTTGAGGATTTTGAGTTCATTTGTTAAACTCGAGGTTGCATTGAGGTGCATAAGGCTGATTAGAGACAATGTGGGTGTTCGATTCTGTTGGGTACCGAACGGATCCTAATTTGGGCAGATTTGTCATTTTGTAGAATTGAATCTATATTTGCATTTGCATATCATGCATTTGGTATTATCACAGTACCATATTTTGATGTTTGAGCTGTTTGTACTTGTACAACTACTTGTCCCTGCCAGCGAGACTAGCCATCGACTAGTGGAGCTTGATTGGTAACACTGCGTGGACTTTTAGGTGAGTGAATAACAGCTTCAGACATATTAGTTGTGTCTCAAAATCCTATTTACTGATTTTTGATGTGCTGAGAATATTCTAGAATATGGACTAATCTAAGGATTGGTTGAGATAATAAATTGGTTATGTGATTTAATAATCAATAACTGTTTTGAAATTTATATATATATATATATATATATATCTCTGATTTTGATGTTGGATTGCATGTTTGGGATTTTATACTATCTGATAGTATGTTTTTGTTTTCGATATGAGGACATCTGTGCTACGAGACATATAACCTTTGGTATACCAATGATTGATATATGTTAGCTACCAGGATTGTCAGTAGCCATGTTGCCCTAATCAGACACATGATTTGATATTGATAGAGGTGGGTCCTCATCATGATTTTGGCTTGTCCACACATCTCGTGATTTATGGTTGAGTCCATATCACGTTTGTTTAGTCCCGTATCGCTTGTATATGTTTTGAATATGAAACTTTGATTTGAAATCTGAGATGATTTCTATTTACGTGCATGTTGGTTGCTTTTTGTGTGAACGATTTCGAAATAATTTTCGAAAGACTATCACATATATAGCGTGTATAGTTATATATTATTGATATTGCATGTGGTATTTGTTAACTGTTTTCAAAACAGTCTTTGTGAGGCACGTATGAGGCATTCTAGAGTGTTATTTCTCACTGGGTTTGACCCCCATTTTATTTCTGTCTGTAGATGATTTCATCTTTTAAGTACACAGATTTTGGCTTTGGCAACTGATCCGCATCTTATTTACCATTGAGGAGTCCTTGGGTTAGTGATGCCCTTTTGCTCGTGCTCTTTGTTTTGGATATTAGAGTTCCACACCGAGATGTTGTTGGGTTACTGGGTTGCCATTTGGCTTTTGATGTTTTTGATTTGGTTTATTCGTAAACCTTATTTTGGGTATGTAGACTATATACATATATTATGCTGATTTTATATAAATCCATTTTATATTCGATATGTTTTGAATTACAAATGTTATTAAATGTTTTAGGTAGTAATATGATCTTTGAGGCTTGTAAGAGATGGGTCGGGCTTCCACAGACGGTTCGCCTCGTACACTGGTCATGATTTCAGAAATGGGTCGTGACATTTTCTTCAGCCCAGTACGAATGTTCATGATCCTAAATCAAGTGGGAGCACAAATCTTATTTTAAGTGGGAGTGAGAATCTTCTTCCCAGTGGGAGTATACCAAACTTTGACAAATACATGTGATTCGTGTATCAAGAGGCTGAACCGCCATGTAAGTCAGCTAGAGCTAAAGTTCCACAAAGATGTTTTTAATAGAAGAACCGAGTGAAACTTTCTTAACTATAATCCCACTAGACGAGGAAGCACCCTCAAACATGTTAGAGATTCTTGAATCCCCAAGCAAGGAAGAATGGATTGAGTCAATGGAAGAAGAAATGGCATCTATGATTTTGAAATGAGTGTGGGAATTGGTTGAACTCCCTGAAGGCCGAAAGGCTATTGGGAATAAGTGGATACATACTATTAAGTGTGGCATTGATGGCAAGCCCATCAAATAGAAAAGTCTCTTAGTTGAGAAGGGGTTTACGTAATATAAAGGGATTGATTACGACGAAATCTTCTCACCTATTGTAAGATTTTCCTCGATAAGGTTGATCCTAGCATTAGTTGCCGCTATGGACCTTGAGTTACATAAAATGGATGTAAATACTGCATTCCTTAACGGGGAATTGAATAAAGAAATCGATATGGTATATGGTGTTGTCAAAGGCTTACACCTAAACACTAAGGCAAGTGTATCTATCGTCTATAGCAAGTGGATCCTTGAGTACCGAGTGTCGTATCCTACAGAGACTAAGAGTACTAGTAATCACTGTTTTTCTATTATCTAGCCTAAGAATTAAATGGGTCTGCAATTAAATGCGAAATAAAATAAAGACACAACAACACACTAAAAGGCAACACGAAGAGAATAAAACTAAACAATCAAGATGAACGTGGCATCTAGATGATGAATCCCCCTAGAAATTACGTATGTGAAACCTGACTTCGTCACTAAATTACTTGTTCATGCAATTGGACCGTAAGAATTCCTAAAATACGTCAGCCTCTCTCTCGAGTTAACTAACATCTAACGTCAAGTTGATTAATCATAATCTCTTCCTAATTAAAACCCCCACATCGCATTAACTATGATTTATGAATTCTCATATTAAGTTTGACCTTAATATGAAGGATTTACGTCGACCTATCTCTAGGTTTGCGTGCAACTCCTCTCACCTATGAGTGATTCTAAACACACGACAAGTCTCTCGATTCCCATGCATTCAATCAATCATCGAATTAACACACCGGTAGAATCAATTCAATAATAACAATAAATATCATAGGCAAGTCTCAATTTATGAATCAAGCAACGAAATAACAAAGCCCAATCAATAGTTCATCCTAGGGTTCATCTCATCCAGATGCGATAAGAATTTAGTTCATGTTAACAAGGAATACAACAACAAGTAATAAAGGAAAACAAGAGAAAGGAAGGAAACCCATTCATAATCCTTCAATCTTTAAGCAATCCACTTAATCTTGATGTTGATTCACTCCAAGGTGTGTTCTTCTTGAAACTCCTATTATGTTTATGATGTGTTGAACATGATTATGAAAATAGACTAATCTAAGGATTGGTTAAATGAATAAAATGATTATGTAATTTTTATAATCAACCATATGTTTTATGAAATGGATATATATATATGTATTATATATCTTTCCTATGATTTCAAATGATGAAATGCATGTCTACGATTTATACTATGCAAGATTATGATTTTGTTTTTATAATACGGGACACATATGCTACGGGATCGAAGTAGCTTTTGGTATACCAATGATACATGTACTATGAAATCTCAGCTACCAAGGATGTTGGTAGCCACGTGTTCTGATCCAATATGTGAATTGTTATGATAGTGGTCGAGTCCACATGACCCATGTTTTATGGTGCCATATGAACTCCCATATTATATGGTGCCACAAGCACACCCATGATTATGGTCCCTTATCAAAGCTATATGTTTTCACTATGAAACCATGTTTTAAGAATCAAAATGATTATTAAGCACGTTTTCATGCTTGCTAGATGCTTTGCCCGCGAACGATTTCGAAATAATTTTTGAAAAGCTATTACTTATAGTATGTATATGTATATGTATACGTCTATACCTGCATGTGGTATTTTAAAGTGTTTTCAAAACAATCTTTGTGAGGCACGCATGAGGCGGTCTGGAGTGTTTTCCCTCACTGGGCCCTGACCCCCTTTCTTTCTATGTTTACTATTGATTATATTTCGCAGGTTCATCGTTTTTTGCTTCGAAAACCTTTCCACATTTTGGATACCAGTGAGGTGTCATTTGATTAGTGACGCCCTTTTGATCGGGCTCTTATGTTTATGATGTTAGAGCTCTACACCGGGAATAATGTCGGGTTACTGGGTTGCCTTTATACTTTGATGTATTTTGATTTATTATGATATTTATAATGTTTTGAATAATTTTATCTATGATATATGTTTATTCTATCGTATGTTTTAAATAATAAATGTTTTGATTAAATAAATATTTTAATCAATTGAATTTGGGTAGTAAGTTATGATCCATAAGGCTTGTGCGAGATGGGTCGTGCTCCTATAAACTGTTCGCCTCGTACGCCGGTCGCGGGCCCACAACGGGTCATGGCATTATCAACGAACTTTAAACAGAAAACAACATACGTTGACGGGGTTCAGATGAAGATAAAGCCAAGACATTCCTCAGAATTTGAATTTGAATATTCTCTGACACGTTGATGTGGAGAATCAAAGATGAAATCTTGATATGAAGCCGACAACGCACGTTACAAAAGGAGTAATCCACGTTGTAAAATGTCTGGGTGAAGATGCATATTCTGGAGATTTGAACAACGCACGCTCAGCATCCTATAACACATGTTGATAAAAGAAGATAGAGTTTCTCACTGACGTAGAAAGGGAACAAGGCACATAGATGCCATTCTATTCAATGAAGTTACAACTGCAGTTCGTGCAACGCACACAGACTTGCTATCAACGCACACATCACTCATTGGGATCAAAGATCTACGCACGTAGATGATGAATAATGCATGTTATTAAAGGTTAAGTCAATTAAAATCATAATTTTTCACTCTCTCACAACGACTACTTTGAGGCTTCCAACGACTGTATTTCCAAGAGTGGCTATAAATAGACATCCCAGAACAAAAGAGAAGTAAGAGAGTCATTTGTTATACTTTGCTATTATTATTTCTATCTTCTCTACCTTTCTAACCATTTGAGCCATTTACTTACAATCTTCTTTCTGGGTTGGTGTGAGCTTTAATCTATTATACTCTTGGGTTGATTTTATAACAAGCAAGGTTGTTTGATTGGGGTAGATAGTTTTGTTTGTTGTATCTTATAAAAATAAGAGTGGTTGCTAGTGAGTCTTAGAAAACTAGTGGATAACGGTTTTCTAGTAAAGCCCACAAAAATAAGAGTTTTGGTTTGCTTTTTTGTCCTGAAAATAAGTAGTTTTGGTTTACTTGTTGAACCCATAAAAACAAGTGTTGTAAATGGTTTCCCTCCACCTTGAAGTGAGGAGATAGTGAATTGAAATTTTCTAGTGGATCTACAGGAGTTGACGTAGGTTAAAGAGGACCGAACTACTATAGATTGAATTTGTGCTCTCTTCCCTTACTCTCTCTTACTTGCTTTGCATTTTCATTTAATTTATATTGTTGTATGTGGATTGAATCTTTGGTTTCTAGTTGCTTCCGCATTTATACTTTGATTTTGGTTTGCAAAGAAGTTTTTTATTTGTATTATTTTGCAAAAGATTTTCAACAAGTTTTTGAATTGCTAAAAATCTAATTCACCCCGTCTTGGAGTGTCATTCCTATTGGGACCAAATATTTTTAGTGTTTTCTTTTGAATATTTGACGCATATTGATTTAGGTATTACACTATGTGGGGTAATAGGGGTGATTGTGGTTTAAGATTCTTAATTATTTTAAGTTATAGAATGCCTGAGGACAAACATTGTTTAAGTGTGAGGAGATTAACACTAATGCCTTAGGTGTTGGAAGGCTTTCCAACAACTTAATGTTGCTGCAAGATTGAAGGCAACCATTGTTATGTTATCTCATGCCCGAGGATGGATTAGGCAAAAGAGAGCACATAGAAGTGCTTATTGTGATGATGGTGGTATATACTCTCTCCAATAAGTTAGGTAAATGTGTAGTCTATACAACTTTAATATGCTAATTTTTTAATAAATGTTATGTGCTCAAACTATTTGTAAAATTATTGGGAAGCACTACACTAGTTTCACAATTACCTGAATTTAGATCCACACACGAGAAATTGGCAGCTCCTTATGAAAAATTGAAAAGAGATCACAAGAAAATATATTTTCGCAACCTATACCTAAAGATGTATAAATGGTATATAACTGGTGCACAAACGCTGTAAAACAGCATATAAATGGTGCACGAACAGTTTACATGTTAAATTTAAACTAATTTCGTTCACTTCAATTGATTTGATTCAAATTTAATATTATTTTAATTCAAATTATCTTAGAGTTACATTTAGTGTAAAAATAATGTAAACCATTGTATAAGTGTACAAATAGTGTATGAATAGTTTACAAATTAAATTTTCAATTGAATTAGTTTATTTGTTCAAACAGTTTCCGAGGTGCATAACTGATGTGAACAAGTATAGAACTAGTGCACAAATGTTGTGCGATTCATGCACAAAAGCAATTTTAAACTAAATTTTTGGGTTTTTCAAATATTTCATACATAGCATATTGCGTAATTTGCTTAAAAGAAAATGGGTGACGTTCAAAAATGGGCAACAAAACAAAAAATAATTTCTACAATACAACACTAATTGAAAAACTTACCAAAAATGGAAACACGGAATAAAATATTCACAAATACAACAATTTGACCCCGTGTTGACTAAACATTGACCAAACTATTTAAGCCATTGAGAAAGAGTACAACTAGAGTGCAACCCAATTACAGAGTACATGTGGAGTATAACCCAAGTACAGAGTAGTGTTATGAAGGCTTTGTTGACCAGCAAACACCGAGTACATACTAGTGTTAGCGAAGACTCCTTTGACTAGTATAACCGAATACAAGTGGAGAACAACACAAGTACAATTAGTATAACAATAAAAATGAAACTTTTTTTCTTAGTATAACTGAGTACATGTGGAGTATAACACGATTACAAACAACAAAGAGAATAAAAAACACAACAAAGAGCAACAAAATTGAGTACAAAACCAAAATTTTAATGTTTTCTTTATTATTTGGTTACAATACGAGATTACATTGAGTACAGATCAAAATCTTAATGTTTTCTTTATTATTGAACTACACCAAATCGTAATGTTTTCTTTAGTTTTTGAGTACAAAAAGAGAACAAGTCCAGCACGAAATAGTAATTTAAAATTTGGGCAACAACTAGGATTTTGAAACCCTAATCACCGCCCTTCCCAAAATGTCCACCACCTCTCTGTCGCCGCCAATGTTGTCACTTACACTCTCCATGCAAACCTCTCTCTCTCTCTCTCTCACACACACACACAAACCCCACACACACACATCCTCTCAACCGTTGCGTTTCTATCTCTCTTTCCATATCGAAAAACCTCGTCTCTCGCTCTCTCTCTCCCTTTCTATTTCTTCGCCTCAAAACACCATTCTCTCTTATTCTATTTAGAAAAATGGCAAATCTGAAGGAAGAAGCAGTGACGAGGATGAGAAGATAGAGGAAGAGAAGTTGAGATGCGAAGGAAAATAAGAAGGGATGAGAGGAGGAAGAGAGGGAGACAGATGAAAAGAGGCAGGCGGAGGAAGAGAAGATGGAGAGGAAGAAAGTGGCGGCGATGAATGGAGAAGAAGAGAGTGGGAGGCAAATGGAGAAGGAGAAGAGGTGAGGAGAGGAAAAAAATTGTTCGTAGAGATAGAGTGGAACGAAAGAGACAGATGAGTTAGAGAGAGAAAATAGAAATGAAAAAAAAAAGATATTAATATCGTTGTATTTAAGAAATGTATAATAAGAGTGTTGTATTTGATTATATATATATAACCTTATGTTGTTTTTGTGAACTTACAATATAAAAAAAAAAAGTCATAGGGCGCAATTTCCTCAAAGAAAATTGAATAAATAAATTTTCAAATTTTAATATAGGGGCTGTTTATTTTTTCAAATATAATTTGTTAATTTACCGTAAACCCTAACATGGTAATTAAAAGTTAAGCTGTTAAAATTTTATTCATTCAAGGATAATAATAATAATAGTTTGCTAAAACTTTACTTTTCAACAATATTTAATTATGCAATTTTTAGGGACTGAAACCAAATTTAGAAATAGAGTGTTAATTTCCCAAATTTGAGGGACAAAATTGTAATTTTAGGGACTATAACATCTATAAGGTTGTGAAACCTTAGCCGATGCCGCGTAAGAAAATCTTCGTCCTCGTATTACCGAATGCAACCGAGGAGTGAACACATGGACAACGGTCGAGGAAATCATCGCCACAACTGATCTCTGTTCGTCGTTCGCGATCTCAACCATTGAGTCCGTCAACTCCAATCAATAGATCCATTAGAGTGAAGAGACGAGATGGAGAAAAACATGTTAGATGGCGGATGGAAAAGAGACAAATTTCTATGCATTCAAGGAAGAGTGGATAGCATTAAACCCTTAATTTTATATATCGTTCATCCATTCATCACTAAAACCACTGTCAAATTCTATGACGTCATTCAGCGGTGTCCATGGGTGAAAATAATCCTAGGTCCGTCACTGGTGGGGAGGGGGAGATAGGAAGCGGTAGAGGGGTGAAGAGAAGATGAAAAAGAATGGAGGAGGTGGAGGTGGCAAAAGAAGGAGAGAAAGAGAGAGAAGAATGAGACAATGAGTGAGAAAGAGAGAGAAGAGACAAAGTGTACAAAGATAAAGGGAACAATAAATTGACTAGAGAGAGAAAGATTGTGAGAAAATAGGGAAAATAGTATGATAGTTGTGCAAATACTTTCGCAATCGCGCCATTCTTGAAAATAAAATGAGGATATGGAAGTTGCTAAGTTTGCATAGTTAAGGTTATGTTTAGTTGAGAACATAATTTTTTTGTTTTTGTTTTCTTATTTGTTTATTTTTTTGAATTTTGAAAGCATTTAAAAATATGTTTACTAATCAAAATTCTTTTTGAACAAAATTTTCATTTTTTAATTTCTGCTTTCTATAAAATAGTGGAAATTTTCCACAACTCAACATGCCTAAGGTTTTCCTTTCCCAAAGTATTATTTCCGTAATTTCCTCAATAAGCTATGATATAGCATGGGTTAAGAGCCACCAAAGCCTATAAACCTAAACATATTATGGAGTTAATAGATTTGTACAAATAGAAATACCATTTTTGTATTTCTTAAAATATCATAATATTGAAACATAGTTACCCAAATACCACAATTTTGAAACTCAACCTCAAAAATACCATATTCATTTAATATATAAACTCAAAATCTCGTTTTTGGTCCAATTTTTCATCTACCTCTTTCTCTTTCCTACTCTCTCTCTCTCTCTCTCTCTCTCTCTCTCTCTCTCTCTCTTCCTCTCCCTCCCAAAACTGTCCTTTCCTCTCCCTCCCCAAAACCATGCTTTCATTATCTTCTACCACTGCCCTTTCCTCTGTTCTTGTTCGCCCTTTCCACCTCTTCTTCCTCTTTCCACCATGTCTATCGCACCACCAGATCTGAAATCAATCCAGAAATGTGAGTGAAATTGCGACCGACAAAGAAAGAGGGCGAGTGACCGACATAGAAAAAGAACGTTTGCGTTTGTCTCAGTCCTCTCATTGCTTCTGCCTAGTGTGAAGCGACAGGTCTGAATGACGTGGAGCGAGGCGAGTGAGGCGGCGGATCTAGTGGCGACGTCACGTGTTCCTGTTATGTGAATGTCAATGGCGACGACTGGACGAAAAGGCAACGACGACTACTGCTTGGGTTTGAATTTGGGATGGGTGGCAACGAGATAGATTTACACCTTTTTTTCTTTTTGACGCAATAAATGTGTTGATTATAGCTTAAATGAGCTAATTATAGAACATTGCAGATTGATTTCATTGTTGCTTTGATATTTTGTTGAGATTTTTGGTCGTGTTACTTTGGTTGTTGTTTTGATTGGGCGACAACAGAGGATCTAGGGTTCAACGTGATGAATTAATTGGCCTGCATTATATTTTTTTACGGAAAAAATTAAAAATATTGATTGAACTGTTTGATTTACAATCGTTTTTGTGCAAGTTGATTTTGTTGGGTATTGTGGTGGCGACAGCGAGGTTAGGGTTTGTTAAACTTTGACCGTTTGTTTTTGTAGTGTTGATGGTGGTGGAGCTTCATTTGGTGTTAGTGGTAGGAGATTTTGAAAATCTCTCGATGACCTTCTGAAGACCTATTGAAGACCGTCTGAAGACCTCCGAAGACCTTTCGAATACCTCTTTCTTAATACATTCGAAGACCTTTGAAGACCTATTTTGAATACCTCGAAGACCTCCTTTAAAGAAGACCTTTTGAACACCATTGTAAATTTTCTATCTTTTTTTAATATTTGTGTATATCAAATTGATTTTCATTAAATTAAATAAAATTTTGCAAATATTGTGCAAACCGAAATATCATTAAATCAAATTTCTTATAAAAAATTTGTGAACTCATTTTTGGAAACCTGTGAACAAAGACCTTAAAAATTTTGAAAACTCTCTTCTAAAGACCATCTGAAAACCTATGAAGATCTCCTGAAGACTTCTGAAGATCTTGTGAATACCTCTAAAAAAATGAGATTTTTTTGTGCTAAAATTTATTTTTTTGCAAAAAAAATTTCTCGGAAAAATATCACAATTTCTAGCGAGTATCACTTTTTTCAACTCAATTTTATTTTTCTGACAATTGAAATCTTAAATCACATTTTTCAAAATTGGTGTTTTATTTTGTTATAAAAGTGTGATTTTCCCATATTGTGGCCCATATAATGTAAAGAGGCCTATTTGATGAAGGTTAAAATAAAAGGCCCTTAGAAGTCCTGAAGCAAAAGGTACATAGGCAGAGGCAATTTTCTTGTATTTGTGTAATGTTCAAACCACCAGTCTGCCAGTTCTACTCACATCAATTGGCAATTTTCCCCTTGGAGTTATCTGCTATCAATCATGAAATTTCCTTTTTGTCTCCTATATATTACATTTTGTATCATTTGAAGAACGTCTCATTAGAAGAACCACAATACAGCTACCAATTTTGTGGCTATATACCTAACCTATT